>JAXQGS010000708.1:0-15346 GCA_037040325.1 Mucor sp. M7501 | reverse complement strand
GGGAAAAATTGATGATTTTGAATGATGGAGGTTTTCACCTCGAAAATGAAGTTTTCTACTAAGGTGTTTCTATGCTCGAAACAATCGTAGAAACGCAATGGAGCATGTAAAAGTGTCTTGGGATCGATTTACTATGGTGTTTGTAGACCTTTTCTCCGAAAACGTGTTTTACATTTTTTGACAGTAACTCTTCACATACTAAAGGGATTGGTTTGAAACTAACACCATTGGCTTCTTCGTTCAATTTTGCATGTACAGGTCTAGAGAAATACCTGCTGTTCGAGTAGAAGAATCTTGTGTAATTTGCCCTGAAAGGGTTTTGGATGTCCAGAAGCAGATCTGGAAGACCAGTGGCAGCTCTAAAATTCAATCCCAGCTAAGGCAGCGCGTTTTGCCCTGTCAGCCATCTTTTGTATAGTAAAAGGCATTGTATAGACGTTTAATTGCTTTCGCTACGCTCAGTCTCTGCCGGTTGACACCCTTTAGGCTCCAATTGAATGCTGCTGCATTTTGAAATATGACATTTGAGTATACATGCTAATGGTCTCTCCTCGTTATTGTTGGGCACATTTCTTGGGCTCAGATGACAGCTTTGGTAAGATGTTCTGCTATGGCTCACATCGACATCGGTTGGCCATATTCGATAAACAGTGAAAAGGGTTCTTATATAATTGTGCGATTCAAGTCTAATCAGATGTGCTACATGCACATATTTACGACCTTATTCAAGCCCTAAAACCGTGCTACGTATACTTATTACTGCCAGCTAAGTGCTGTATCATTTTAATAATGTCCAGTGCTCTTGTAATGAATTGTCGCATATGTATTTATTTGCTCATGATGCATCACACGGTGCTTGAGATGGAGTTGCAGGCTGCAAATAATGAAACAAACATCGCATGTGGAGAGTCATTAAGCATTTTTTGTAAACCAACTGCTTTCTATACAAAAACATGAGACCGCTAAAGCAATGCCATGTGGTTCCAATGTACTTTTGATCAAGATCAAGTGTACAATAATAGTAACCATTCGGCATTTCATACTACGAGAAGATGAAAGAGGGTCGGTCCGGATATCGAAATTTAATGTAAGCCAATAAACCTTGATCACCCAACGCTGTAGTGGAAATCTAAAATTCCACAAAAATACTGCCAAAGCCATCAATACATCAAACTTTCCTTTTCACATTAGGTAACGTAAGAGGGCTGACATGGAGATTGGAAAGGGATTGGGTGTATGCGTGTGTCTATGGATCTGTAAACGATATAGAGTAGTCTAGATGGATGATCAAATGGATGGATGGATGGATGGACATACTGATAGAGGACAACGTAACTGACTTTTTTCTGTTTTACATTGTATCAATTAGCCAATATGGAAGCTGTTCAGACATTCGGTCGCAAGGTAATGCTTCGTTTTGAGATTAGCAGAGCAGGAGAGAGAGGGAAGGCAGCCTTGACATGACACAACTGGACGAACAATACCATACCAACCTACGCAACATTGCACCTGACATTGGACATGGCATAACGACGTTAGCGTGGACACAACTCATCGATTTACAGCAGAGAGGAGAGAACTTGATAGATACGCATGGACGTTACGATACCGAACCCACTCGCCTTTTTCAGTTGTCATGTCAATGCTGTGATTCTCCACCTTTATTTGCACTTGATCTTTCTGTAAATTACATTGAATTGACATGTCTTTTTTTTTCTTGTTTAGAAAACCGCTACTGCCGTCGCTCACTGCAAGCGTGGTCACGGTCTCATCCGTATCAACGGTTCTCCCATTGAGCTCCTCGAACCCGAGATCTTAAAGTTCAAGGTCTACGAAGTCATCCTTCTTTTGGGTGAGGAACGTTTCGCCAACACTGATATCAGAATTCGCGTCAACGGTGGTGGTCACACTTCTCAAGTCTACGCCATCCGTCAAGCTCTTGCCAAGGCTATTGTTGCCTTCTACCAAAAGTTCGTTGATGAGGCTGCCAAGAAGGAGATCAAGGAAATCCTTGTCCAATATGACCGTACTCTCCTCGTCGCTGATCCCCGTCGTTGTGAACCCAAGAAGTTTGGTGGTCCCGGTGCTCGTGCCCGTTTCCAAAAGTCTTACCGTTAAAGCGGTCAGTATGTGTCTCAACAGAAAGAGAGATCTCTGCATTTTCTTTACACAATTTTTTTACTATTAAAAAAGAAATCAATTTTATATATCTTGGAAATCAAAAGCAATGCTGTTGTTCCGAATTCCGTGTATTGGCTTGTGTCTTGTGCAACGGGCTGCACAGTGTTTATATAGTTTTGATCTTTTGATGTGTATAGTTGTGAGACGAAAAGAGGTGTGCAATGTCGTCGTCCTCTCCCCCCATTGCCTTGATTTGACTCTTGTGTGTGTGTGTGTGTGTGTGTTCAGTGCAACTTGACATCAAACACTATGTGGCCACCATCAAGTACATTTGCACTCTGCTGTGAATTTTCCTTCTGATTGACTCACGAGTTGCATTTGGAACACTTGCTACAGTCAACATCTTACTGCTCTTGATAGTGGTATCGACCAGCAGGTGCGAAATCATCATCAATGCAGTTTTCCAACTCAGCACGTTAAAACCAGTTTTGCGGTTTTTTTGGTATTGTTGGTATTTCTCAATCAAAACGTTCAACTTTAGGATACTGTGGCTCAATCAATTCGTGCGATTAATATGTAACTATTCGCGCCAATATTCTTCTGCTTCTTGGCTTTCTAATGATGGTAATTTCATATACATAACGTATCTAAACAATGCATGCTGCGGATTTGAATTGACGGGCACAAAAAAGAGCCAAAAAGCTCTCCTCAAAGTTCTCATCTTGAACCAGGAAGGCACAAAACTAGACACAGAAGCGACAATAAAGGCACCAAATAATCAATTAAAGCTTTCTGATTCTGTTGGATGCCTTTTTACATTGCTTTGGATCCGTTAATCAGTGTTTTTGTACGTGTTTCTTTGGTAACTGACCTACAAACGGCCCATTGAAACGCCTCGAATTTCAACACTAAATGGAGCTATTATAATGAAATTTATCAAGAAATTCATGTTGCTTTTCTCGAAAAAGAATAAAGAAATTGCTCAATAGTATAGGGTCGTGTCTACTTTTACTGCAGTAGTACAAGTGAACATGGCCTATCAGTGATTTGGGTGCTATTAAACTTGTCGATGCCAGTAACACTAGTTTTTATCAGTGCCTTCAAGGCTGCTGTCCTGAGAATACATGTGATCTCGAATATTCAGCGCGTCTTTTTCAACATAAAACGACCCCCTATGAGGTGCGGTACTCTTCACTCTGGCTCACTTTTTGAACTTTAATTATAGCCTTCATGTGGCATATGATGCGGAAACTGATTGTAACATGTGTATCACTTTAATAGCGTTTGAATTGTATTCGTGATACGGTGACATCCTTTAAAAATAGCTATTGAACACTTTTTGATTCTGAATAGCGCACTTGTATGTAGCTATACAAGCTTACCAGATGCACAGCTTACGAGGTGAGCAGTATATTTGAATCTATTGTTGAGGATTGCTTGTTATGGATATCCTTGGCGTGATCGATAGAGTTGCAAGTGTCTGCTCCAAACTGTCAATTGACTGCGGCTCAAATTATTCAGGGGTTCATATTAATAGCGATTTCTCCTCACCCAGTACATTCTGCTGGAATAGTTGACTAGCATATTCGTCATGAAATCATGCCTAAATCAACATGTGCGTTTTTTATAGAGCCTTTCAACTGATAACAGGATTGATGGCTATGTTTTCTCTGTAGAAATCATTAGTCAATTAAAGGCCCCATTATAAAATCAATACCACATTGAAAAGCAGATATATTAACGTTCTGATGCAAAAAAACTTTATCTCATGTATAAAACGATACGGATGTGTATGCTGGCCTCTCTCTCTCTCTCTTTTTCTTTTCTGCCTAAAGACCTTGAATGGATCCACAAGTACTTCTTTGTGTTGGGACTCTCGAGCCACCCTGTTCAGCTTTTTTGATCCAACCTTCATCAGCTGGAAGGTGCGGGTACAGTGTCTCACTTTGGTCTCAAACGACTAATATAGAAATACACAGGGCCTGCTACAAGCATATTGGAGAAGGACTATTTCTGATAGTGAGGAGGAGAAAAATCGACAAAGATTTTGATAGTGTCATGTAGGAGTAACCTGAATCAAGCAACATGTACTGTATCACTAATAACAAGTATCACACTGATACAGTAAAAATACAAATATAAGGTTTGCCCACAAATAGAACTGAGGAAAGCGACCCCTAAACTGTATGAATATACATCGATTTTGAGTCCTGATCTTCCTGTTTGCGATTTCAGATGTTTTCCTGATTCCTAAGCGCAACATCGTACACATTACATTTGAAGCAAAGTAATCATTTGTTCGCATTTGCAACATGAAATTCGATACACTTTCAAGACTAGATGCTCGGAAGGCTTAGTTGCAAATGTGCTTGTATGCAGGTACTCTTTGGGTGTGTCACGATTTGAAGGAGGCAAACAAATGCTGGTCTCATTCGATGATACCGTGAGCAGCTAACGTAATGGGAAAAGCGGGTTTTCCGCACCCAACTCCAAAGGTGTAATCACCAATTTGGGGGGGGGGTCTAAAATGCACTTTCCTTATCTGTGTGCTATTTTCTTTTTGAACGAATGACCCAGGCTAAACCTTCTTTTTTTTCTCAGGCGCAAAGAGTAAGAAAATGGCCATCATTTAGATAAAAGGGGGGGAGAACGAGCACATCACCAATAGAATGTGTTTATCTCTTGCCGAAATTGGAAGAATATGCAAAAAAGTAAAAGCAAAGCACACAATTGGGTTGATTTCAATCTAAATTTTGCAAGAAACGATCAATTTACATGGCGTCTTTCATCGACAGAGATGTGTAGAATGCAGCAAAGGACAGCTGCCAGCCATAGCATCGTTGGTAGTGGTATTGTCATGCTCATTTTGATACGAATAGTGATAGAAACAACACAGGTGACGTATTAGCAGAGAACTCCGTGATTTGATTCACGCCTTGAGCTCAGAAGTTTGGCTATTTATTTTTTTGGTCTTTGCTCGCATCTCTTTTTTCCCTTTTCTCTCTTCTTTTTCTCGCTTTTTATTTTCCCTACCAAATCTCGATAATCTAAATATGTCTACTGTAAGTGCTTGTCTTGTTGAAATCAAACATAGTGAATGCGGCGTAACATCTCTGCGCTTCGTTAGGAACGTGAAAACAATGTCTACATGGCCAAGCTCGCTGAACAAGCCGAGCGTTATGATGGTAAGCAGAGACACACGGGGTAAACATGCCTAGACGATGCTAAATACATGTGCTTTCTTGCTGCGTCCTCGCTCTCTAGAAATGGTCTCCTTCACCAAGGATGTTGCAAAGGTAATTATTTTTAATATTAATTTTATGGAAAGAGATGGAAGGACAACGTGATTTATTTGAGCATCCGAATTTGAATTTTAAATGAACATATTTTTTTTCCTTTATTTAGATGGGTGTTGAGTTGACTGTTGAGGAACGCAATCTCTTGTCCGTCGCCTATAAGAACGTCATTGGTGCTCGTCGTGCATCTTGGAGAATCGTGTCATCCATCGAGCAAAAGGAGGAGAGTAAGGGAAACACCGCTCAAGTCGAGAAGATCAAGACTTACCGTCAAAAGATTGAAAACGAGCTCCAAGATGTCTGCAAGGACATCTTGAACGTCTTGTCCGAAAACCTGATCCCCAATGCTCAAGGTGGCGAGTCCAAGGTCTTTTACTACAAGATGATGGGTGATTACCACCGTTATCTCGCCGAGTTCCTTACCAGCGAATCTCGCAAGGAATCTGCCACCCAAGCCCACGAAGCTTACAAGACTGCCACAGAAATCGCTCAAACCGAATTAGCCCCTACTCATCCTATCCGTTTGGGTCTTGCTCTCAACTTCTCTGTCTTCTACTACGAAATCCTCAACTCTCCTGACCGTGCCTGTCACCTCGCCAAGCAAGCCTTCGATGATGCTATCGCTGAACTCGATACTCTCTCTGAAGAATCTTACAAGGACTCCACTCTTATCATGCAATTACTGAGAGACAACCTCACTTTGTGGACTTCTGATTTACAAGAGGGTAAGTTGTGGGGATATTGAGTGATATTGGGTCATTGACACGGGAATGATTGTAATATTGACATGGCATCTTTTTATATATAGAAACTGAAAAGTCAGATGATGTCAAGGCTGAGCCTGTTGATGAATCCAAGTAAATTTGAGAGATGCGCATCTTTCTTTTATTACTCAATACTATACATCTTACAGACTTTTTTAAATCACATACAAAACAAACTCTATAAATCACGCCAAATGCTTTCACAATCACCACTTTTCTCTTCTCCCCCCCTTTTTTATTATATACACAGATAAAGTTTTTAAAAAAAAAATCATACTTTGACATCCAAACCACCCTTTCAATGTTGTAGCAGGAGCAATTTATTATCAAAACTCAGTACATGATGAACACGGTACACAGTGCCAGTTCAATCAAAAATTCTCCCCTTTATTTTGTGCAACATAAAGAAGGCGAGATCTCTCAACAGTAGTGGTTATAGGATGTTGTCCTGTGTGGCAAGGGTGTGCAATAGAACGAGGTAGGAGAGCCACTGCTATAGACGGAATTACGGTCAGAAACATCTATACTTGATGGGAGGTAAAACTGATTGAATCGATTTGTTAGGGTAGCCGTATCACCACAAGGAGAGGGAGCCGTAGTAGAGACGGTAATTGGAGGGGAGGATGTAGGCGATAACGACGGGGAGAGCTTGACGTGGCTTGCTTTGTTTCGCTTCGTACTGTAGCGATAAGTGGTGGCGTCAAACATGGGTTTAGCTGTACCTGGAGGTGGCTGGCTGTACGATTGATCCTCCAATGCAAAGCTACCTTTTGTAATGGAAGAGTAATCTGGCTGCGAGTAGTTTATATTGTAATCTGATGGTTTGAATCGTTTTTTTGTAATGACGCTGTCCCTATTACAGGTGGAGGCATACTGCCCTTGCAAATGTGGCATGAGATCAGCCGAGATCTGTAAGCATGCAAGTTCAGGGCTGGTAGACGGGGTAGGCAGAAGGTTGTTCAGTGCATCATGCTTGTTGTAATAATTGACAATATGCAAGAAATTGCCATTCACCATAATGCGAATTGTTTTCTTGATCAGGCCCTCTTTTTTAAAGTTGTACGTTGTGTTTGATGTGGTTAATGAGCCTACAAGTGCTCTTTCCCTTTGTTGTATCAAAGAAATGCTTGCATCTTCTGTGATACTACTGGTCGTTCTCATTGATGTAGAGTAGCTGTAGTCATTTTCAATGTTCCTGATTTTTCGATTCTCGAGCTCCCTGTAAACGAGAAAGTTGCCCAGAATACGAGATGGACTCCAAAGAAACCCATCTGTCCACCGTTTGATACCTATTTGCGCATGCACAGTGTATATACACAAAGTTAGCTGGTGTGGTCATTGAGCAAACGAACACTATCAAATATTAGGTTACCAGATTCAGTTTCGTCAAATACAATAATTGTGCCTGATTTAATTGAGCTGCGTTCCCTTTCAATCAATCTCCTGTTGATGGTCGGTAGCAAACCTCTCCTGCAAGCTTCAATGATGAGCAATGAATCCGTGGTATTTTCAATGAATCCATGAAAGGTCTTGGTAAATGGCATTTAATCTGGAATAAACAACAAAGGGAAAAGAAAAAGCAAAATTAAGGGAGTTTTACAAATGAGCATGTTGATGAGATTTACCCAAATACCGTATTGTGTATCCCTTGGTTTCTCAATCGTTTGCATCGGGCGTTTCTGTTTGTGTTTATTACAGCATGGTAAAATCATGTCAAAATTGGTGTGGCCGTTTGTTTGTAATGCATCAAATTCTCTATAAGCCTTAGGGTTTGACTTGTCTCCTTCTACGCCTTTACAATTTGAAAAGATGCTGATTCATACCATTTTTTTCTTATCACCCCTTAATTACAGTTGTATTGGGTAAATTGCAGTGGTTGCTGCAATTTCCATGTTTTATATATTTGGTAGAACCTGTTTATCATTCATGCCTATACATGCAACAAGGAGTGTTTTACACACCATCGCGGAATTACTCTTCACTTTTGTTAGTACTGTAATACAAAAAGTCGATTGTAGATCAATATTCTTCATGGGACCACGAGACACAAGGCTATGAATCCGTTGTGCATAGTATGTAGTTATTGCGCATCGATCAAAGATGAAGTTTTTGATGTTATTCAGCGCTCTAATAGCTGCTATTCGTAGTATCTAACATTTTGGCAAAAAGAACATCTTTAAAAGATCTAAAAGGTTCCACAAATAGTGTTGTTTTCTCCTGTTAATTGGGGATGATGATATGGCATTCAAATTGGGGTCAAGGGCTGCTAATCCATCAAACTCATGTATACATTGCAGATAACTCGCGAGTAAATAGGCTTAACTTTGTATTGTTCTGGACATTGCAGACATATCTGCTGACATGTTAGTTTTAAAGAGAAACACAAGCTCGGAAAAGGTTTCCGGTGCAAGCATCTCAATTTTCCGGAGAAGACAAAACAATGTGGAAAGCACGATTGTGCATTTGACAAGATGAGCTCATTACTTTGTACCACTCTAACGATTGGGCTCCTTTCGTTTGTATGGGTTACACTCAAGAACTAGCACTATTTGTTTAGCACTGTTCCGAATTCTTATTTCGAGATGTTTGATATGATGCAGAATTTAAGGGGTTGACTTTGCTGCTCCTGCTGGGTATTCAAAATCAATCAAATGACACCTGTGCCCTAAAATCAATGACACGTTTGCAACATGGTGAAGATCCAAACCACTATTTCTTGCGAGAATACAATAGTTATACTTTTTTTCAGGAGACAGCTCGTAAGCGTGCTGTTTGCCGCGTTTTGCTTACTTTTGAGTAGTAAGAGGCAATGCTAAATATTATGTTGCCTACCCATAAATAAACTGTACACATTTATACAGACGTGAAGCAGCGTATTCAGTCAGATCCACGCTTACAGGCCGTTTATACAGAGTTTATGGGAATGAATTACACCTCAAAGATGTTCATCTATCATTTATGATACTATTGAGCGACATTTTGATTGTACTAATTTTGTTGTTTGGGCATTGAAATAGCACTTTTATTAAAATCTGAAGCGATGACGATTAAGATGAAATGATATTATAGACGTAATATATGAATTGGAAGGATATAAAGTTGGGAGATTTAGGCAATGACATGCTCTTTTGCATTTTGACGAAGAACACGACGCTGGATCTTACCAGAAGCAGTACGAGGAAATGAATCAACGATTACGACGCCTCCACGCAAGCGCTTTTCATCTGGAAGACGGCTGTCGGCATACTCTTGCAGCTCCTTCTCGACTTCTTCAGTGTACTTTTCACCATCAATCAAATGGACATATGCGCGAGGAAGCTCAGTGGTAAGTTCAGGGTAGTAGACACCAATGGCAGCACAATCAGCAACCTTGGGGTGGGTCATCAAGACATTCTCGATATCACTAGGATAGATGTGATGGAGATAATACTTGATTAGATCCTTGGCGCGATCGACGTAGTAGAACATTTCATTCTCATCACACTTGACAAGATCACCAGTATGCAAATAACCGTTAGCGTCGAATGTGTTGGCGGTAGCCTCAGGGTTTCTGTAATAGCCACGAGCAACAGTGGGGCCCTTGATCCAGAGTTCGCCCATCTCGCCAGTGGGGACATCGTTACCATCATCGTCGACCAATCTTGCAGAAAATCCAGCAGCCAGATATCCAATACCATTTGCTTCTGTAATTTGGGGATCGGTTTCGAAAATACCAAGAACCTCGGTCATACCGTAAGCATTCATAGTAAGAAGACCAAGGCGCTCCTTCACAGTAAGTGTAACCGAATTGTCGAGAGCAGCACCACAGCAAATGACACACTTAAGAGAAGAAAGATCGTATTCATTGGCAATACTGTCCTTGGCCAAGGCAGCAATGATGAAAGGTTGGGTGGTGGTCAACTGAATTTTGAACTTTTCGATAGCAGCACACAGATTACGTAAAGTATAATGAGCCATTACATAGGTTGTAAGACCAAGATAGATGGATAGATGCATCACCGCCAAAAGAGAGCTGGCGTGATGGTATTCAGTATACGCGAGAATGTTCATACCATGGAAATCCCAATCTTTGAGGAAGATGCTGTTCAGGATATTGTTTTGAGTCATCATAACGGCCTTCTTTCTACCAGTTGTGCCAGATGTAAAGTAGAGAAATGCGGGATTATTGACCATTTCTTCTTGGGTGAACTCGAGAGGAGTAGCTAGTTCATCTCCATGCAAAATAGTTTCATTGACAGTACGAATATTGCCAACAGAGACATCACCAAAGACTAGAATGTTGGATTCAGGAAGACCGACAAGTTTTGCAGCAGCAAGTGAGTTATCAAGTGTATCTTTGTGTGCAATCAGTACTTTGGCTTGAACGGTATCCAGATCAGCCGCGATCAAATCAACGCTAGACATTTGATCAATAGCTGCAGCAATGCCACCTTGAATGGAACAACGCGTTAGTTTTCATACTGCAAATAATCAGGGACGAGGAGTCTATCTTACCAGCACAAACAGCACCGTGCAAAACAATAGGGTAGTCAACTTGATTAGGCGAACATATGGCTACAACATCACCCTTCTTCAGATTGAATTCACGCATAAGACCAGCAGCAGCCTTGAGGATTTGAGTCTCGACTTGAGCAAATGTCAAACTTTTGCTTGTATCCTCGATGTCGACATAAATAAGCTTATCCTTGGGGACTTGATTGTCGTTGTGGAACAAAACGTTAAAGATACTTGTGGCTTTAGGAATGTGCTTGGCAGGATACTTTGATACGTAGACCATGTTGTATTAAATATATATATAAGTGTATACTCGAGTAAAGAAAGAGTTAAGTAGTAGATGTTGTTGTCAAATTTTTCCTTTTTTATATGATTTACATGACCACAGAAGAGGGATCTCCGCAGCTATGTCTGAATGAAGCACTAACATCTTTAGCTGTATTTAGTAAGCTCATCAACTGGTTCTCTCATAAGTAATTTGAAACATAAACTTGGTTGACCGAATGTCAAGGAAAAAAGGTAAAGCCATTAAGAGCCGCCTCACGGTTATCGCAACGATGCTACAGGTTGACAGAAAACAGTAGATCAGTCGATCTATTTTACAGAATATCCATGTCGAGCTGTCAGAATCAATCAGTGTTCTGCTCGCTCGATAGTGTAACGTGAGTAAAGTTCAGTTGCTGGAATAACCATATGTCCCTGTCCCCTTAGCTTCCTATTACCTTTTGAAGAATTCCACCCTGTTTTTCAAAGTGGCAAAATGGATTCATGTTAATCTATTATTAAGTAAATTTACACTCCAAGAAACTCGACAGTTCATTATTATAAATCTTATACATCATCGACCGTTTCAGGTCAAGTAATCTACACCGTGTCGTTCTGATTTAAGGGATACGTCGACTCGAAAAATCTTATCAAGTTACATCTCGTGTAAATCTCGGTAAAACAATGCAAAAATGATTTCTCTCGCAGTGGTCGTAGTACACACGATGCACACTTGAAGAGCATTGGGATACCAAATGTATAAAAACCCTCTGTACATGTAATGTAATTCGCCGCACACGGAAAAAATAGGTACAAGTTCAGGGTTTACTTTTAGCAAGGCTTCTACATAGACTAGACTACCATTTGTTTTATTGTGATATCAGATCATGATCCTTAAATCGAACGTCCATAAGTGTACCAGCAAAACTGGGAAGATGGAACATTTCGGTAAAACGATTCATCCTTCAATCATAAGCTTGATTCGGGGAAACATTTTCAGCTTTATTAGAAAGAGATTAAATGATCGCAACGTCTCTAGTAATCCGCAAGATGCAAGACAGCCCAGACAACCAATACAATAGACGCAGATGTTTTGTTCCTTGTGCCATTGGTCTCTTTCATGACAAGAGATGGAAGTATGAAGTATGGAGAAGGCGTAGAACGGCGATGCCATATTTCGCATTTTCAGCGTATTCTTGGCTCTATACTCAAGCAAACTGAGCTGCTAACAAATGTTTGTCCGCAAAATATATATAGGCACTTTAACACATGTGTGGCAAATGTACATTGAAGCAAAGGCCTACTGTGAAGCCAAAGAAACGTTTTACATTGCCCTTTTTGGCACATCAAGATTACAACTCAATTTTATCGGCTTGCACTAAAATCATCTATAATACTGTGTATTAACATACGGAATTTCCAATACCAACTGTATTGGTAGCGAGATACAGAAGCATTCTGGTTAGTTCTCTATAATCAAAACGAAAACCATGTCGGATACAATCCGCGTACAGGTTGGCACAAGCTTCAAAATATTAAGTGTCAGTGAAATGTTGTAATACAAAAGCATACTTTGTACGCGCAGTAATTTAAAGCATTCACTATAAGAGAAATAAGATGTTCGTTGTAGTATTCTTCTCTTTTCAATACTACAATTATACAAATGATTTTTGAATCTAACCTACCTAAAAAAGCGTTCCCGCAAATTACCCTGTCAGATCTCTTGTTTGAAAATAACGAAAAGTTTAAACCAGATCAACCATGCTATATCGATGCTGAAGACCGTTCTCAGCTGGTTACCTTTGGTCAAGTTAAGGACATTGCATACAAGTTCGCTGCTGGTATTCAACGCAAATTTCCCGACTTCAGAAAGGGAGATGTGGTCGCTTTTTACGCCGGTAACAACGTAGGTTTCGACTGAACAAAGTAAACAAGGAACGTCGGCTAATACAAATGCAAAACAATAGCTGACTTATGCCGCTGCTGTTCACTCTCCCATGATCATCGGTAAATAGCAGTGACAGTATTGTTTAATTCTGTATAATAACAAATGATTTCATTATAGGTGGTGTTGCAACTACCATTGATGCTAGTGCTGATATTGAGTCGGCTGTGGCCTGTCTGAACACCGTCGATGCCAAGATAATCATTGCCAGCGTTGAGACCATTGACAACGTTCTGAAAGCGGCCAAGCTCGCTGGTGTACCCTCAAGCAATATCTTTGTTTTCGGGGACGAGGATGTGCAAGGATGCTTGTCTTTCAACAAGACTTTCATAGATCATGATGACAAAGTTGTTCCCGCTGTATGGGCTCCCGAAGAGCTCGCAACGGCTCCGTGTTATCTGTGTTTTACTTCAGGTACCACCGGAAAGAAGAAGGCAGTGACATTAACGTAATATTCAACACATCACCCAATGTTCGCACTTATATACTCACTTATATTCCAGGCACAAATCCATGTCTAGTGCTCTTCTTTTGAAGGAAGACTGGAATTTTGATAAGGTTAATATGTTAACCCACACAGATTTTCATCATGTCAGTGCCCTTTTAATTACTGTTCATATGAATATGTTTCATGGCTGCACTACCTATATTCTCAAGAAATACTCTTTTGAAAGGATGCTGTTGGCAATTCAAGACTGCAAGATTAATGTCATGGCTACTCAACCCTGGATTGCCGCTGCAATGGCAAAAGAACCTATTCTTGATAAGTATGATCTCTCTTCCTTCCAATTGGCTCTTGTTGGAGGCTCTTGCATAGACAAGGCTGTTTGCATGACTTTTCACAAACGCCTTAATGCAGCCATTGTTTCGGCTTATGGCATGACAGAATGCTTAAATTTGCTCGAGTCAAGTGTTGTTGGAACTCTGAAAGGTAATGGTTTATCGATTTAATGTAGTGTGCATGAAACTAAATCTGTGATTTACTCCAGGTGAACTCGGTACACTATCAGGCGGCTTTTCTGCTAAAATTATTGACGAAAATGGCAAACGTACGTAATATCTAGAAGCGTCTGCTTGGAAGCATAGCATGAATACTTATCCATTTGAACAATAGTATTGGGATATAATCAGCAAGGAGAGTTGTGTGTTAAAGGCCCCACCTTGACCCCAGTTAGTATGAGTCTCTCTTATTACAGGATATAAAACAAACTAATAGATGCTGAATAGGGATATTACAATAGCCCAGAAATCAATGCGCAAGCCTTTGATGAGGATGGATACATGCGCACCGGCGATCTTTTTCAAATTAGTGAAGATGGCCAACTGACATTTATTGATCGCATCAGAGATATTATCAAGTACCGATATCATCATGTAAGTAGATACAATGTTTCCGGAAGAAGAAAGAATACGTCTAATACATGTATTTGACCTGACTTTATCCGGATATACCACCATATAGATTCCACCTCAAGACATTGAAAATGTTTTGGTATGCACACATCATAAAGATAGCGTCTTGGGAAGCATACTGACATAGATTCGTAGATGCTTCACCCTTTGGTCACGGATTGTGCTGCTGTAGGCGTCTTTTCCGAAGAAGAAACAAGCTGGGCGCCCAGGGCTTTTGTTTTACTATCAGAAAACAGTAGAAATCATGACGAGATAAAAAAAGAGATCATTGATCTAGTCAAGGAGAAGCTTCCAGATCACAAACAGTTGCGAGGCGGTCTATTTGTCGTAAAGGAATTGCCAAGAACTTCAACTGGTAAAGTTGAGCGCCGCACACTTCGTTTGCCCAATATCGATAAATGGCTGTATTAAACAGCACGTACATCAATGTTTAGATGCATTTTTTCCCTTTATTTATTAAAATAACTATTCAAAAATCTTCATATCATGAAACGAAATTAATAAATGGGATTGAGCGTTTTTGGGGAGAAATATGATTTAGTATCGTAGTAGCAATACTTGTTTATCTTGATACAGTATGGCAAAGTCGATAGTCCAGATTAGCATAGAAAAGAAGGTATATTTGAATATAAAAAGCAGAAGAAACTTTTATTAGACATACGTTGTATACATTGAACCACGAGAGAAGCAGCTCTTGATTTAATCTTCTCTAAAGTTCATTTTTATGATCATAAACACCAACCAACTGTGGCTGACCGTAGCATTAAATATTTTACTTATTTGATGTAGAAACCGTGAAGATTATTCCTACGCGTATTCGAGATTTAACAGATTTACCAACAATCAAGCTTGCTACAAGGATGCCAATTGCACCTGCATAAACAAGGCAAAAAACTGATATAGGAACATGCTAGTTTGAAAGCTCTAGCATCACTATAAAGCTCGCTTTTATTCCAATATTTACAAAAATCTATCTCACTTGCCGTCCAGTCTTTCAGCCAATCCCATCGCTAGAATGGGCTCGACACACACAAAAATCCTAGAAAAAA
>JAXQGS010000707.1:0-15518 GCA_037040325.1 Mucor sp. M7501 | reverse complement strand
AATTATAGCAAACTGATGATTGTATTTCTAGGATGGTGCAAATAGTAATGTTCGGTGGTGCAAATAGTAATACCCTTACAAGAATCCAAATTAGACGGTCCATCCTTCTGTTGTTTTTTCTTTGGAGATAGTTGCTCTTCAACTGATTATGCCAGCTCTCGACATAGTTGTTGGTTTCCATGTTGGTGAAAACCTGAGGCTGGTAGGCTGCGGCCCATCTCTTGAAGGCGTCATTCACAACATAGTGGCGCTTGAAGTAAGCGACAAAAGTTTGACAGGAAGCAAAATCCTCATAAAACTGCAATAGTTATTCTTGAAAAAATTGCCTCTCGTTTTGAAGTGAATCGCAAGCCACCACCTCAATTCTGACGTGCAAAGCTTTATCAATACCAAAGTTTATGGGATCCAAAGCGTCAACTCCACCATCATTTTGTCTGAAGTTAGCTTCCTAGTCGACGGCAAGTATGAATACAAAGAAATCCGTTCTGCTCAGGTGCCTACCACTTATGGGGAAAGAAACCGATGGCCCAAAATTTTCGAGATCTTTTGCTATTTGGAAATGGAGTTACAGAAGCAAAAGCTGCTGTACGAAATTATGGAAAGTGAAGAACAAGGACTGATTGTAGTGCTTCCAGCAAACTCGCTCAAGAACAACGGACATTGCCTCATCGCTCAAGTTTTTATACTTTACAACTACAGAACATTTTAATGTCCACACACATCAAAAGGAATGTCTCTCCACTTCACCCATGGGGCCCCTTTTTTTATTAAATTCATTAAATTTTTTGAATAATTCTCTTACATTATGTTTGCACTTCGTTTTGCCCGTTCTACTGCCATTCGCCGTGCACTGTATACAACAGAAGCACCAGCAGGATTGAATGCTGGTGAGAAGCACATTTATGAAAAGCTTTCTCAAGCACTTGCTCCACACAAACTGAGAGTTGCTGACGTTTCAGGTAAGCGTGTGAAGTGTAAAAAGCACTATTGTCACTATGAAACTCATACTGAATGCACACATGTAGGTGGTTGTGGTTCCATGTATGCTATTGATATTGCTGCTGCCAAGTTTGAAGGTACAAGCATCGTCAAGCAACACAGAATGGTGAATGACATCTTGAAGGAAGAAATCAAGGGCATGCACGGTTTGCAGGTAACATGAGAAGCATTCAATCATGATGACTCGATCTTAACCATCTACTATTACTAGCTCAAGACCTCTGCCAAATAAAAAATAGAGTGTACATATACAACATGATGATGATGATGAAAAATGATGAAATTGTTATTATAAAGCAGAAAAATACAGATGAATGAGGGGGTTATTATGGAGGAATACACATATGAATGGGTGATTATTTTAGCATGGCATCAATCGACCACCACCAAATTGTCTTCTTGCGGACACATCGACTTGCAATTCAACCAAACGATCTTCCAGACCTACATAAAGGGATCTCGAGTTGGGTGAAAACGTCAATCCAGTGATGGAGTGGTCTTCATTCTCGGGCGAGAGGCGTACAATTTGTCTTGTTTCAAATGTGCGTGTGTCGACAATGTAGACATGGTTGACATGGTCTGCATAGGCAAGTAGATCCAGTGGGCCTGTGCTGAATTGGATGCTTCTGGGCGCTTTTTTTGTTTTACGAGTCTGTTTTGAGTGGAGTGAGTGATGTGTTGGTTAGGCAATCCAATGTGTGTAACGATTTACCTCGGCTGAACCTAATTGGCATAGTCTTGTAGCAGAATGAATAGTGTAAATGCTCACAAAACCATCTTGACTTGCAACAGCAAACATCTCAGATGATTGGTGCCATGCACATGACAAACTAGGCTCGTCAGAAACTTTAAAATCATATTGTATGAGTTGTTCCGTGTTGTATCAGAAGAGGGAGAGAGCACAAACTACTAACCTTTGTATTCACATCTGTCTGTATAAAGCCCGTCTTGGTTGATGGTATACAAGTAGACGACGCCCTGGTCACTTGTCAGCAACACCTTCTTACTGTCTGGACTCACAGAACCTGCAATGACATTTTGTCAGCGTTTCCATAGCAACCTTTCCCTCCCAGAAAACACTTACAAAAGTTGATGGCAGATGGCATGCTTAGAGTTTGAATTTTTTCCATGTCAGGCACACTGAATACCGACACTGTTTGATCATTGTTACAGACCGTCATGCGAACCTCGTCTTGATGCTGCGACAGACAAATCGAGTTGTTCATGCCTCGTCCAGCTGTTTTGATATCGTACCATCCTGCAGATAGATCCTTTATCATCAACATGCCTGTTTGTCCTCCCAAGGCTAAAAAGCCACATCTATATGTATTCCCGGATCAGCTCCTGCTTGATTGCATCTTTTCTGATATTGGACCTACTTTGTATGAATGGATGTTGGCGTAAAGGGCAAGCTGTCTTGGTAGCATGTATCTATGCCTGATTTTGTATCGTACTGCCATCACTGATTAGATAATGAATTCGTACCAAACATCTATGACTCACTGTGTATAATGCGTTTCTCTTGATGCGGATGAGGGTGCTATTTTGAGGACTCACTATCAAATTCCTCAATTGCCTATCTATGCTCGTTAGCATGATAATCTCTATAGACGCACTTTTTCCCCGTTCAACTCACCAATGCTGGATAAAGGTAGCTATCTTGTGCACATGCTTTACAGCCACAAAAGATCCATCATTTTGACTGTAGATAAAATAGAGTGTCAGTAGGCAGCTGGTGGCGGCGGCATAATACAAGAAGTCATCTTACATGACATGTCCAGTCTTGGTTACTGGATTGACATTGATCTTTTTCTCCAAGACGCCTCGTTGCTGATTCATAAAAAACATGGTGTAGTAATAAAGAAAAGAAAAGAGAACCGTGTTGATGCGCACACGTTTTTTTTATATTGAAAATTGAGCCTGTCTTTATTTGTTTGGATGTTTTCTGCATAAAAGAACCAATCATAGACCAATCCACTGCCGTAAAAGTAAAATTGAAGCACACGTCTGTTACCACATATCGGCAGCACTCATTCGTCCTCCCTTGGCAGGTTTGTCAGATTCTTGTATTACATGCTCCTTTTCCACCCAAAAGGCTTCCAGATCATCTTGTTCGTCGTGCTTGTGTCGGCTGGATTTGTGGTGTCGGTGATGTCGACGACTCTCTTTATCAGACTTTCTCTTTTTGCTGTCGCCGTGTCTTTTCCTGCTGCTGCTGCTGCTGCTGGATCTCTCGTTGTCTCGGGATGTCGATCTGTCACGTCTGCTGCTGCTCTTTCTGCTCTTTTTACTGCTGCTTTTTCTGTCTCGGCGACTGCGATCAGGGCTTGGACTTGAGCTGCGTTCTCGCTTCTTGCGTCTGTCTCGCTCCTCCTTCTCCTCATCGTCAGAAACATCGATTTGCCGTCTTTTCTGTCTGCTTGATCTAGGCTTGAACGGTTGTACAACCACTTGCTCCGATATCACTTGTGGCAGTAACGAGGATGCAGACGAATCTTTTCTTTCAGATGCTCTCTTGAACATTGGTCTAAATGGCTCATCTTTTGGTAATGATGATGGTGATGATGGCGATGCGGTTGTTAAGGGTATATCAGCTGTTGCTGGTTGAGGAGGCATGGGAGGGCCTATAAAGTCATCTTGATCTAATGTTGTTGTACTTGACACCACCGCCACAGTGTTCTCACGATTTTCCATCTTCTCTTCCTTCTCTTCTTCTTCTTCTTCAGAGTCTGAATCATCAAAGATGGCCTTGAAAATGTCCATGGAGGGTCTCTCATAGTCCAAAGGAGGCCCCTCATCCTCTTCGGCGTCTTTTGTTTTCGTGGTATCGATGCCTGTTGTGGGCGCTGCGGAATCCTCGCTTCTCTGCGATGGTTTTGGTACTACTGCTTTCATCATGGGATCATCGTCAGGTTGAGCTAAAGATGTTGTCATTTCTGACACGGAAGTGAATGTTTGCTGAAGCGGAAGTCGTGTGTTGAGGATGGAGTCCATGGACTCCTTGCTGAGAGCGTCCTTGTTGCCGCCCTGCGTGCGACCTGCTGCCTTGTCTGCTGTGTGGTCGTGGTTGGGATGTGGATCTTTGACATTGAATCGCTTGCACACCAATCGGTTGGGATAGAATGGTTTGACAGTGCGAGTGAGGCCACCAAACATCTTCATTGCCGCTGCTTCTGCTTCCTGGCTCAACTGCTTCTTTTCAGGCTCGGGTTGCTCCTTGATGCGCTGCTCCTTTTCCTTTCTGTATTGCTCTTCTGTCTTGAGTCCACCTTCAAAGTTGACGACTTCAATGTTCTTGGATGTCTCGGATGCCGATGTGAATCGTCCACTCATCATGGCGCTGATGGGTCTAAAGATACGTGCTGCCTTTGCAAATTCATCCAGCTCTTTCATGCCCATTTCATAAGTGAGACCCTCGGGTATAGGCAGCACTGTCTTGGGCTCACCATCTTCCGTCAGCATGCCCGCTTGGTTCTCCAGATAACTGCGATACCGTGCCTGTTTCTTGAGATTGTCACCAAATGGCATGAATCCTTGCAGCGCTAATTTAGCCACATCTTTGGGGATGGTAGGGAATTCTGACAACTGCGATTTGTCTTTGCCAATATCGATAAAGTAGCTGACTGCTTGATTTAGCTTGTCCTTGGAGTGCTTGGGCATGTAATCAAACACAGAGCGTTGCTCAATTGGCTTTTCGCCCAGTGCATTGCCGCGTTCTTCGAATGAAAACAAGCTCTCCTGTGATATCTTGGGTGCATCTGTCTGCTTGTCTTGGTCCTCTTTGACGACATGTTGTCCAGTAAAGTCAGCAGGCACTTTGGGCGGTGCGTGCCATTTTCCAATCTGCTGCGGTTGATCCGATACATGGAATCCCTTGAGTGGTGGCCTGCCATCAGAGCATGTCAGCGTTTGCTTTGATTTGTCTGCTTCCTCCATTTGCTCTCTTTTGCGCTTCATGGACTGCATCTTTAGTTGATCTCGTGTCAATCCACCTTCATCGTCATACAAGGCAGTGTGGTAGTTGGCTGTGTCTGTTCTGTACACGTCTTCTTCATCGTCGTCCTCCTCCAATGCGCCCAATCCAAATGCCTCTACTTTGCGGCCTGCATCATCAAACACGCCAAACGAGGATCGATTCTTCTTGTCTACTTCTGATCCGCTCATCTCTTTCTGCCTTGCCAACTCACGCAGTCGCTTCATTTCGGCTACTTCGGGCACAGAGGTCGATAGATCAAAGCCTAAGCCATATGTATCTCTCTTTGCTTGGAAACTCTCAATGGGTGTATCTCGAGGCGCGAATGTCATGTTGTTCAAAGTGTCATCCTCATCATTCTCCTCGCCTTCTTCATCGTCGTCCATGCGTCGCCTGGTTCGAGGTCCAATGCCCTGTCCTGGTCGCCAACCCATCTTTCTCAGCAATCGCACACCTACTGAATCTTTGGGTGGGCCAAACATGTTGATCAAACTGGACCCTAGAAAGTCCAATCCGCCTCCTCGCGCCTCTTCTTCCTGCTGCTGTTTGCGTCGAGCTGCTAATTCACGCTCTGTGCCGCCCAAGATGTCGAATTCTTCTGTGGCGACGAGTTTGCGTGCACCTGCCATTGCCTATTTTGCCCTTGATGTTGAGTTACGTCGCTTTAATGATGCACTGGCCTGTTTTGTCATGTACCTCCAAATCCTCTTCATCCATGTAATCTTCTGGTCTAGCTTCCTTTCTCTCATTACGGGCGTTGCGAGATGACACATAGTTGGTGGGTGTCCAGCCTATAGAGCAGTTGGTACGTACGCACCGTAAAACGATGGCTGTCTGCCTCCTTACCTTCTTTGGATCCCACTGTATTAAAGTAACCTGCCGAGAAGCCGCCTGTGAAAGCACCATGAAATCGTCGTCGACCTTGCTCGTCTCTGGCTTCCTGTTTCCACGTTGGCACGAATTGACCAGCATCTGTTCGTCCAGCACGTCTGTCCTTTTCTGTTGTTTCTGGGAACGCAGTGCCAAACACAACAAAGTTTTCTGTTGCGTTTCCTCCTTTGCTCATGTTGTATATGTGTCGAGTAGCAGAGAAAGAAGCAAAAAAAAAATTAATTTTCTGCAAAGGCATTGTTATATTTACTTATGACAAGGTGGTGCGTCTAGCAGTACATCAAATTTATTAAATGAAATGCGCAGGAAAGAATGGGCTTAAATACAGTTTAGACAGCTGAAGTCTTTTGTTGCGATTCCTCAATAGGCAGGTTGTAGTTCAATTGCTCATCAGTCCACATGGGCTTGACACCCTCAAAGTTCTTGTCGCCCACATTGCAGCGGCCGCCTTCAGCTTCGTAATCAGCAACACGCTTAAATCCGTATCTGTTCCAGATCTCTTGCAAGGAATCCACGAGATGGTCCACCATCTCTGGCGTATGGCCAGGAGAGGGCGTGATACGGAGACGCTCATGTCCGACAGGCACAGTAGGGAAATTGATGGACTGAACATAGATATTGTACTTGCTCAACAGCTCATCCGAGGCCAACTTGGCAGCAGCAGCATCGCCCAGCAACACAGGGACAATGTGAGAGGGATTAGGGACAACGGGTATACCGAGCTCGCCCAGACGAGACTTGACAGTGCGAGCATTCAACTGCTGCATGCGACGCTCCACATTGGAGTGTTTGAGGTAGTTGATACAAGCCTTGCCACCAGCGACGACAACAGGAGGCAGAGAGGTGGTAAAGATGAAGCCGGGAGCGTACGAACGGATCATGTCAATGAACTGAGATGAGCCAGCAACATAGCCGCCGACAACACCGAAACTCTTGCCCAACGTACCGGTATAAATATCGATCTGATCCATGATACCACCATTGCCACGGCGAGGCTGGGCAGCATTCAGGTCAAAGTCCAAGTGCTCAGCTACGCCTGCACCTCGGGGACCATAGATACCGACGGCATGCACTTCATCCAAGAAGGTGATGGCATTGTACTTTTTGGCCAAGGCAATGAACTTTTCAATAGGTGCAATAGAACCACACATGGAATACACAGACTCAAAGGCAATGATCTTGGGACGGTTGATATCGACAGACTGCAGCAGTTGCTCCAAATGCTCGGGATCGTTGTGGCGGAAAATGTGCTTCTCGGCCTTGGAATGGCGGATACCTTCAATCATGGAAGCATGGTTCAGCTCGTCGGAAAAGATGACACAGTTGGGCATCTTGGATCCCAAGGTAGACAGAGTAGCATCGTTGGCTACCATGCAAGAGGAAAAGACAAGGGCTCCCTCGGTGTGATGCAAGTCTGCCAGTTCGGATTCCAGCTGCAAATGGAGTTCAGCATTACCAGCAATGTTACGGGTACCACCAGCACCAGCACCATAGCGATCCAAAGTATCTCTAAAAACGCATCATATTAGACCGGCATCACACAAACTACACACAAACTACACATACTTCATGGTATTGAGCAAAATGGGATTGGCACCCATCCCCAAGTAATCATTAGCACACCAGACAGTAACCTCATCTGTAGGACGAGCAAGATGAGCCATGGGGAACTTTTTGGCAAGACGATTGATATTGTTGAAATAGCGATAACTCTTGTCATTGTGCTTTTTATCCAGCATGTGCTTGTAAAAACCCTCATAAGAGAAGGGCTGTTGCTCTTGACTCTTTGCAGGAGCACCGGAATGCGTGCCTCTTGTCTGAATAGCAGCACCCATGACAGGGCATTGGTTTGCCTTGAGCAACAATCCACTGCTGGATTTCTTGGTAGCTAATTGTCGAAGGGCAGCAGTGTTGTTGCCATGCAAAAAGGGACATGCTTTACGGGCGTGCAAGAGGACAGACTCCATGTTAAGAGAAGGGAAGAAAGGGGGGGTTGAGAGACAAGACCTGTGAGGCAATCAGCCTTCATCTATTTATCATTTTTGAAAAAAGTTTTTATATTTTGACTGCCATTGATTGAATCAGGACAAAATGTGTCAGATGTCAAACGAACCTGTCGACGATAGACGAGCAAACATCACACATGAAAGATGCTGTTTCTTCAGGACAAGACTAGTACTGTCTCTATGGATTGGTGGATTGAATAGAATCGCATTGCTGTTGATTCAGGATCCATTTACATCAGGTCGAGCATGTGCAACGGCAAGGGTTTCCCGACACATGTTGGCCTGCCAAACTTTCTCGCATATTTACCAGACAAATGTCATTGGCAGTGTCTCTTTTAAATAACAAACAATGGTTCTTCTTTTGGTTTCAGTTACAGGATGATGAATAGAAAGGAAAAATGCCCATTACAGGCAATAATAAGAATGATCGGATGAGAAGCCCATATATTAAAAGTTGTATCATCTAGCAATCAAATCAATGGAAACTATCGGTTACTTATTTTTTTTTTTTTTTTACAAACATTGCATATAGATCACAGATAAGATTGTGTAACAGAAGGCAGTCTGTGCTCCCTCCTCCTCCTCCACTTTTTGTGTGTTTAAAAAAGAAAATGGCGTGTTAAAATTTCAACATTGCATATAAAATGCTTGGAGATGACAGCTTACTGTCTAGCTACCATGTCGTATTATACGATATCCCTTATTGCCACGGACCCGGGAGTGCCCTCAATTTGTGCTAAAGGCCATCACCTGTAGTGTCACTCGATTTTCGTTTGTCGGCTTGTGATGATCCGAAGTCGATACATATATTATATGATTACCCGATGAAATGTTTATTAATAGCAATCTTTCGAAATATCCTCTATCCCTTGATTTAAACTCTTTTAGCAAGACAAACTACCATGCTTACCAGTTTGAGTATAATTACGCAGCAAGCAAATAGAAGTATGAGATGTGTTTGATGAGCCTATCTGAGGATGAGGCATTTTCGCTGTGACAAAGGTCGTTTTGTATGGCCCTGGGTCCTGCAGGCCACCAAGGAAAACGGATCAACACCATAGCCGAATGTCAGAACATCTGGGTTCCTTGTAGAGTAGTATCTTGATTTAAGAGACTTCGGCTTAAGAGGATTTTGATATACAAGAGACATTTTTGAATCCACCAAAGCTTGGTTCCCTAAAATCACTGCTTGAAATCTCCAAATTTGAATCAAGTGATTGGAGACACCTCTATGTCCACCAATCCATTAAATTTGGAAACATTTTAGATTTTGAGGCCTGAACCTTGGAATTTATGAGCAAAAGTAAGTGTAGATGTAGGTTGGTATATGTGTCTCAAAGGAGCAAGCATAGTTTGACCATTTGAACAACATGTTTGAAATTGATGCAATGTCAAACTCGATCCAAGCTTCTTGTGGACCCTTCTTGTCCGCATAATGCATAAATCTCTACTATTTGAAAATGTATTTATCCCATACTACTCAATTTTGCTCCGTATTCTGCCCAAGATGTCTGATTAACGATGGTGCAACTAGTAATAATCGATAGTGCAAATAGCAATACCCTTTCGAAATACTCTCTCTCTCTTTCCTGCTAATAATGCCATCAAAATAAACGCAAACTATGCTATTTAATCAAATTGACTACAACGATGATAATTTATTGGGAATATTTGAGTTTGTTGAGACTAAAAAGCATTGATTGTTATTTCAATGATAAGGTATAGTATTGCTATCGGATTGCGTCAGAAATGCACTCATGGGTGGCGAAATGGCAGTATCATTATCGATAAGGGTAATGTTGCTCGATAGTCTATTTTCCATGGCTGATTTCTCGTTTGGTGGCTCCTGGAATAAGTCTCTCTCAATGCTGCCATGCTCAAATTCTCCATATTGCTTGTGCACCAAGAGTTCTTTCCAGATGCTTTTTGCTGGCTTCATATTGTTGAACACATTAATCTTGTTTTTACGCTTTTTGGAGGGGGCTACATTGACAAACTCGCCTGCTGTTATTGGCATCATGGGTGGCTGTCTATAAAAGTTGTAGGATGTGCGAGCTGCAATGATCAGTATCCAATGGATCTACATATATATACGTTTAAAATCAGTGATGGATCAAGTAAACTGCCTTTGCTGAAAACTTACATAAACCACATACATGACAACCATGCACAATAAGGACCATTTTATCTCGTCTTGGAACAATCTCTCACAGTTATAGGCATCTGTAGTATTTGTCAGTGTAGAATTAAGGCTTGTCAACGTTGTCACTGTGGAATTGGGATTATAGTCTATGTACACATCTTTGACATAGTCTGCTGATGATCCGATACACCAGTCGTTGAAAGATCGCTTGTCAATGATAAACAGAATGAAGGTAACCAAAGTGACAATCAGCACGCCAAGTGCATTTGCTGTAATAGCAAATACAGTTCTTTTTGACTTGTCTATCACACCAAAGACGCCTACGCCTTGCATCCTCTGTATACATAAATGTCAGTGGTTGCACGCTGTGTAACTGATGTTGTATATAAATGTACTTGCCATAACATTCATCCTGATTAGAAATATCATCATGCTGCAGAGAGTAACGATGCCAAACAGCAGATTGATTGTGCCAAATGCCACCAATGCCACCTCGTCTATGTAAGAGTAGAATGCTGAAAACCAACAAGGACGATGTTACTACCAGTCATGGGCTTTCCTCCCGAGCATAAATACATACGACTTTTGTTCATGAAAGCCAAAATTGCAAAATAGAAACTGATGCCCTATATGGTCGCAGTGGATAAGTATTGTCAACCTTGAAGCCAACGGTTTGCTCTAATCTTACCGCCCAGCAGAAGCAAACGATCAACGAGTTCTTTTCGCCAGAGATACATCCACAGCAATAAGCTCTAAATCGGCCGGATCTTTTGTAATGTTCCAGTTCATACTGTCGTCTCGTTTGATCTAATTGCTGGAAGTTCATGGTGAATTAGAAAATAAAAGAGGCAGAGAGAAAGAAGAAATATAAATAGAGTGATGATCTGGCGAGTTTATTATGTGGATTTGCTTTGTAAATATCTAAAAATGGAATGTTGAAATACAACAATGCCTAATAAGGGATGCTTAAAGAAAGGTGTTTTGTACATGCTGGCGAATAGTAGCCAAAGGGTTCTCTTTAAAAGCACCATGTTGCATGACCTTGTGCATACGCAAAATTTCTTGCATTCTGCCAGTATGTTAGCCATCTCTGTGCTATAATCCCAACATCAAACTTACTCGGCTTGCTTCTTGGCTTTTTTGGATCTGATCTTGTTGGAGGGTATTGCTGCTTCTTTAACGGGTTCGGCAATCTTCTTTGAATGTGTTGCTTGACTCTCGAGCTCTGACTTGGGTTTGATTTGAATGCTGCTCAACACATCTTCAAATCCACTCAAATCGACCTTGAGGCCATTCTTCTTTCTGTTCTCTTTCTTTTGCATCTTCTTTTTGACGGCGTACGAGCGATCGAGTTCTACAATGGCATGATTGAGTCTAATGTACCTGATTGCTCTGGTGATTTATCTTACTCTCAAGCCATGCTTCATGTCTCGCTTTCTTTTTGTAATCTTTCTTGGCGGTCTCGTACTCGTTTGCTGGCACAACCTATGATTTGCATTTTAGCTGTGAGCCCAAGATGTCTCATAAAAGACAATTCAAACTTACAGAGATCTCTTCGTTTTGGGTGACAACTTTCTCAAGAACCTGCTTTTCAGGCACTGCAAACTTTCTTTGGCGCAATGGAGTATCTACTTTCTTTGAGCGGCTTGTTCTTGTTGCTTTTGGCATTTTGATGGATTAAGAAAGGTTTTTTTGTATCGATTTTTTCCATCATTTGTAATGAAGAAAAAAAACTGTGACTAGATAAGCTTCACTTTTGGTACCTGTATGAATTGCCCAGTGATCTCAGGTGTATTAAAGCAAGCTGTTATCAATTAAAGCTATCAAAGCATTAGGAAGCTCCTTACCATTTGCTCTATATCTATCTATATATATACGCTGCGTCAAGTTGACTAAATTTTGCAAATTTCGAAAAGCATTAGAATCGATCCTTTAATGTGCCTTTTTCTGATCTGATATCATTCAAGCTTGAGCCATGCACCCTTATGATATACATGTCAGGGATTCATGTCTAAATCCACTTTATTTCAATAGATAACGACTATTGTTTTAGAGACGAGCACCGATTGGGAACTTCTTCATGGCTTGTCTTACACCCAAATCTGCCATGATTTCCTCTGCACCACCCAGAATAGCGGTAAACTTTTTTAAAAATTGTTTAGCTACGTCTATCCTCATAAATAGATTCACTGAATCATTACCTTGTATGTTCTTTGCAATGTCTCAATTTGTCTGCCCATGCCAGTCTTGGTAATGGCTCTTCCACCAAAGATTTGACATGCATCGTCAGATACATCATGCAACATTCTGGTTACTTGATATTTACAGAGAGCAATGGGTCCAGCAAGCTTGGAAGACTGTTCAGCATAGTTCATGTGAGTCATTTGATATGTCAAGTTCTCGATCCAACTATGAACACTTTCAACAGATGCAATCTATACAGATAAACGAATGAATACTCAATCTATCGCAGCGGCAGCAGCTTTTCCCTACCATCTTGGCCAACTTGAAGCGGATGACGGGTTGATCAATCAAACGTTTACCGAATACTTGTCTTTGGTTGGCCCATTTGAAGCACTCTTCTACTGCGACTCTGGCTGCCATAGAAGCACCTGTCAGCATGGACCATCTTTCCTTGTTGAAGTTGGATAGTACAACATGGAAACCCTTGTTCTCTTTGCCCAAAAGATTTTCAACTGGCACCTTTACATTTTCAAATGTAACATAAGCTGTACCAGCACTTGGAGAGTAAGACGTCTTGATCAATTTTGTCTCTACACCCTCACCACGCTCGATGAGAAGCATAGAAATACCCTTTTCAGTTCTGACAGCAGTAGAAAAGTAATGTGCGTGATGGCCTATAGTGCGTTCCTGAGTTAAAAGCTTGTCAAACATGAGCAAATTCATGCAAACTCACCTGTGGTGATCCACTTTTTGACACCATTGACGATAAAGTGCTTTCCATCTGGCGTCTTGACGGCAGTAGTCTTGATATTGGCGACATCAGAGCCAGTGTAAGGCTCGGTGATAGCCAATGCCATTCTCTTTTTACCGCTCAACACCTCTGATACAACCTTGGCACGAAGAGCTGGACTACCAAAATTCAAAACTGTGGGTACAGAGATGGTCATGCCACCAAGCACACCAGATGTGAAACCTGGAGCAGAGAAACGAGCAAATTCACCATGCAACAACAGCTCATGAAAGTAGTCATACTCATCTGGATTCACGCCACCAGGTAATTGGAATCCTTTCAGCCAAGGACCAGGCCCTACATTAGCTGCAAGAATACCATGAGCACCGAGCCTCTGGAGGAATTCATCAGATGGCCTCTCGCCAGAGTCTTCGTATTGACGAGCTTCTTCAATCATAGGATCCAAGATGGCACGAACAGCGTCCCTGAACTTGAAATGTGACTCACTGGCATCAATGATTGTATATGTGTTAGATGGGCATATCATCTCTTGTATAGTCGTGACAATACTTACGTGTAGTAGGGTGATTTGAAGCCTTGGAATGCCATTGGCTCAGCATAAGGTACCTTGGATGAGGATCCAGGCTCACGCCATTCCACTTGAGGCTTGAAGTCGGCAATGGTACCAATCTTGTAGCGGTCGTATTTGCGCAATACATCTTGTCTATGAAGCCCATAAAAAGCATCTGTAGCATCTTTACCAGCAACTTCCAGCAGAGGAAAAGCCCCGCCTGGATGGAGATCAGCAAATCTCGTGAGGTCGTATACAGAACCGTCAATTGTTATCCATAAATCATCAGCAGAAGCATGTTTGCGAATTTCGTCTTGGCTGTAAACCTGGAGCTGCTTTTTGTTACTCATTGTACGTAGAAAGAAGAGTGGGGGAATATACAACTAGCAGAGAACAAAAAAGAGAAAAAAAAGAGATGGATTCATTTAAATAGACAGCCCCTCTCCGCTCAGGTAATTTTTACATTGTAAATGACCCTTTTCGATACAAAGAAGCTAGTGGGGTAACTGATATTTTTTCCCATGCATAACGTGTAGATTACATTTCTTCACTCGCCTAAATATTCATAGCCTAATATGAATTTCGATTAATAATGGCAAACTTGTAAAAAATAACGGCTGATATAACACATT
Source organism: Mucor sp. M7501 (assembly GCA_037040325.1). Classification (NCBI taxonomy): domain Eukaryota; kingdom Fungi; phylum Mucoromycota; class Mucoromycetes; order Mucorales; family Mucoraceae; genus Mucor; species Mucor sp. M7501. Next base: position 1,389 of record JAXQGS010000707.1, on the reverse strand, counting down.
TCGTCTGGGATAAAGCTGACCCTGTTGTTGTTTAGTAATAAACTTCTGCTGCGTTCATAAGGACAATACTGTATGCGTCAAGGTCGAGCGATGCAAAACTCATAAGCTTTTATTTTCTATATATATAGAAATGGCAATTACTAATGGTGAAAAACTCTTTTCTCAAATAAAACAATAACAAAGTGTACCTCCTTTTTATCACTGCTAAATCTTGTCTGTAACACCAAGATTGTAATGCAAAAATACGGTTTGAACCTAATTTCGTTACACAGCAAATGCCTTTCTGTGGGCATCTCTGTGGCAATAATTAAATACATATCGCTTGAGTAATATTTTTCAAATCATGAGAAATATAAGGGCTCACATGATCTGTTTCTTGGCTTAACTGTCCATTACAGCCGATCTTTAAAGGGGTAGACCTTTTTGGTTTCATAACATTCAACCTAATAAAATGCAAATACACCATCGTTTTCGTCGCAAAACTCATCTATAAGAGCATGCAAAATTCAATTCGAAATAAAAAAAAATTACTGATTTCGTTTTAGAATGGTCCAAAGTTGAATGAATTAACCACTCAAAGGCAATCTTCGTGAAAGTCGAATTTCATCAAACAGCATCCATCAGAAGAACTCTTCCAATTGGAGTTTATTAACAAAGAAGAGCTCAAATTTACCTAAATAATCATTCATAAATACCAAAATGAAGATACATTCTCATTTCACGCATTATTGTACAATTGGATTCCTCTTCACCACAATGTATTTCATTTTACACTCATATGGTCGTCATAGGGCGGTACTCTTTTCATGCAAATAAAATGAAGTCAACAACAACATATTCAGATTGGTCGACTAGGTCTTAATGTCTTAGTTGCACGGTATTCCAAGCAAATAAAATAGTTCACACATTACTAATAACAATGTCAAATCATACTATGAAGATAGCTTATGCGAGCCTATTAAGACTACTTAAACCGGCCCTTGAAGCCAGTGATCTTGCATTAATGACTACTCTGACTCTACATCATCGACAACATTTACCAGCAGATATTGTAATAGCAGCAGCGCCTTTTATTCTCTATCATGATCAACGTTACAAATTAGATGGATTCATATACATAAATGCACTGCTTTCTTTACTCAAATTTAGCACATGGAGTTCATTATACACACAGAAGATAAGATACAGTTGATTGCTAGTATTGTTTACCATTGCTTTTATTATTTTAGTTGAAGTTTTATTACAGTAATTACAAACATTTATCTCACTTGCTGTCCAGTCCTTGAGCCAATCCGATTGCTGGAACGGGCTTGGCACACACAAAAATCCTAGAAAAAAAATGCGAGGGTTTCCCTCTGTTTTTTCGTTAGGCGGGGGTTCAAATACTAG
>JAXQGS010000706.1:0-15323 GCA_037040325.1 Mucor sp. M7501 | reverse complement strand
GGTATGGTTGCTATCAAGAATCGCTTCAATCGAACGTCAATAGATTTTTCAATTCATATGGACCATCACTGAAAACACCAAAATTTAAATCCCGCAACTTTACACTAGGAGGACATGAAAAAAAGGGGTAAAAAGCCAATATATAAAAATTTATTTTTGGATAAAATAAAAATCTTGAATGAAACGGCTGTAGTAAAAGAAAGGCATACAAACTTGAATTCGCTAAAAGTATGTGCACAAGTTTGGAATGGTCTGACACAACACCTTTTTAACAGTTTGCGTTTGATGAATCTCTTTGACCATATAAAGAATCCTAATATTTCGCATGCTAATCACTTGGTCATAGTCCTGAAAATGATCCTCATTATCTTTTAAGGCATTGACCAAATCATCCAGTGTCCAGATTCTTGAAATCGGAATATGCTTATTCAGCACATCATAGATAAACTGATCTGTGGCATAGACAAGACGATACGTGTTTTCATAGCTATGGCTTCTTACAAATAATATCTTGGCAATTTGCATGATGATGGATTGATCGCCTCTCAATGCAGTTATCAAATTCTGTGGTTTTTCGCTTGGTTTTTTATATGAACTGGTTTCTTTTGGTGTTATTTCATTGCTTGATGATGTTGTTTTATCTTTGATCGTGTTTTTTTGTTGCATGACTCTGTCGACACCTTCGTTGCTTGGTTGGTATTCATTCACAGGCTCATCAGCTAACGAAATATTATTAAGGTCCGTCAAGGCTGCGCAAAAGTCAATACAAAGCACCCATTTTATGCAACCATGGCAACTTACTATTATGAGGGCTGTTGTTGTCAGTTTCGGATTCAGTCATCAAAGGAGGAGATTGCGATGTTGTTGGTGTTGGTGTTGGTGTTGGTGTTGGTGTTAACTGTGGTGATAGAGGTGGAGTATCTGGATACGTCTTGTACTTGGCTGGATTTTTTTGGATAAAGACTTTGGCGATAGGAAATGGATCAGCACGCCGGTTGCCTGTGTATGCTACGTCAAAGAAAGAGTTGTTCAAGCTTTTCTTTGCCAATACTCTGTTCTCGGGTGTTGGGATCAGATCCAATATGATACACGCTGCAAGTCCTCGAGTAAGCATAATGTGGATATGATATAAAAATGGGTGTAAAAGCGAAAGAGAGAGGGAGAGAGAGAGAGACAGAGAGAAAAGAGTCGAAAAAGAAAAAATGGCTTTGATGTGATTTATACCTTTTGACTGCATGTTGTCCAGTTGAGCGACATTGCATCACTGCGCAATGTTCCCGTCTCATTCTCTATGGTTTACGACAATACAGCCACTGAATCACTATACTATTAGAGCGGATCATTCTATACGTAAATAGTACGTTTTATTCATGTACAGGCACACGTAAAGGGGTATCTAAAAGATATGTGATAAAATGGTGATAGACTGTAAAGACTATAAAAAGTGGGCCATTGTTATTTTTTTTTCTCTCTTTCTTTCTTTTTTACACTTTCATTCATCTCTTGTCGATACATATCACACATGCCATTTTTCGGACAGCAGCAACAACACCATGAACCTGATATCCATGGCACCGAGGTAGTTACCAAGAGCTCATTGTAAAACATCCATAGCTTCTATTGAACTGACCACTACTTGATATAGCCCAATGATGCTTTATCCAACGATTTTAATTTTCGCAGGTGGTCAATAGCTTTAGCTACAGATCTACGCGATGTGCTCCACGCCTCATGTCTGCTAACAAGGTCCATCTTGCGAGTCGTAGAGAGACTTTTGTCTGGCGTCATATATTTGACCAAGTAAGTCATGGAGATATTGGGCCCCTACTACCAAGGCTACTCAGCGGAGCAAATCAATCAATTGACACAGATATCAACTGGGATGGTATGATCAAAAGCGATAAAATCAAATAGCAAGGCATCAAAAGTCGAGATCAACGTCTGCTTATAGCATAAAGCTGTCTATGGCCAAAATGTCAAGATTGCACATGAACTGTTTCCATGATGATTACCGGCGTAGAACATCAGTCTCATGTGTGAGCACTCAAATGAAAATTGGAAGACCAAGAAGGCCTCTCTGTTTAGAATAATAATGTATATAGCCAGGAAATGCGAATAGAATTTTATGTATCTTATTATCTATTGCAAGACTGAATGAGGATGTAACTAGTGTTCAGATCGATAGCGGGATGTGGGCCGTGATTTGGGGAAAGAGATAACTGTATAAGGATGTCGAACCAGTAAGGCGAAGCTTGATACTAAGCAAGAGCTCTAGCACATCACCAGAAAGAAAGTAGCCCAAGCAGGATAGCCATTGAATAGAATGTTGTTCCTGTAGTAGCTTTTGATGGATGAACTTTCAACAGAATCAGGTACGACATGTTGCAGGCTTCCGCGCTTTAAAAACTCAACGTGGCCAAGACATGTAGACTATATAGGCCATCTCATGGCATCACTCATCTCTTCTATAATATGTCGTGGCTATGACTTTTATTCCATGCTTCTTATTGGACGTATTGTACAGAATACACACATTGCCGCCCTTATTTGATCTGCATCTTAAACACTGTGGTGCTTCATCTTGAAGAAAGAATATGCTAGAATGTGGGGTACTGCTATTACGGAGATAGTGATGTGTTCTAGGCAGAAGAAATTAGTAATCAGAGATGACTCTACTTGATTCAACGGGCCTTCCATGCTCAAGATAAGCCCATTGTTGCGTCTTGATTTGAATACATAGTAGATGACTCATTTCTCACGATCATCTTCCCTCCATTATGCAAAAAAAAAAGGCTCTGTGTAGCCTCACTACCATGTACCGTTGACTCAAGATGCCGCAGCAGTAGAAAAAAAAAGAGACTTTACTACATCCTATATATAAACCACTCCTTCTTTTGCTTTATTTATCCATATCCACACATCTCTCAAATATACATTTCTGTCATGACGTTCCCCAAATTTGGCAAATCACTTCGCTCCGAATTCTCGTTTCATCCCAACTATGTGCCTTTAAACCACGGCTCCTACGGCACCTATCCCAAAGCCCTCAAACCCATTCTTCAAGGCTATCAAGAAGCAGCGGAAGAACATCCGGATCGATGGTTACGTTATGAACAACACCCTATTCTCGAAAAGAATCTCAAGTTGGTGGGCCAAATGATCAATGCTGATCCTAAAGACCTGGCATTTCTATCAAGCGCATCTCAAGGAGCCAATAACGTATTGAGAAGCTTTCCCTTCAAGAAAGGAGACAAGGTCCTCTATGTAAGTGTACAGAAGCTTGATGAATCCCCTCTACTACTACACAGTCTAACTCACTGTGATGTATATGTATATAGTATCAAACAGGCTACATCAATGTCAACAAGACGTTGGAATTTGTTCGGGATCAGTACGGCGTGGAACTGATTCGAGTTGATTTGCACTTTCCCTTGGAGAATGATGAGATTGTAGACCTCACTCGCCAAGCCATTCAGCGTGAGCAAGCCAAGACAGAGGAGCCCAAGATTGTCATGGCTGTCATTGATGCACTGTCTTCCATGCCTGGTGCACGCTTGCCCTTTGAAAGACTGACGAAACTGGTACAGGAGAATGGCATTTTGGCTTTGGTGGATGGTGCTCATACTATGGGCCATATTGAATTGGATATGCAAGCCTTGGATGCAGATTTTTTCTTTGCCAACTGCCACAAGTGGTTCTTTACTCCTCGCGGTTGCTGTGTCCTCTATGTCCCCAAACGCAACCAAGGCTACGTTCACCCCACCACCATCACTGAAAACTACAAGTACCATACCGAGGGCAGCGATCACTCTTCATTCGCACTGGAACAAATACCTCCTACGCTGGATACCTCTCCTTACATGTGCATTGAGGCTGCCATCAAGTACCGCGAATCCTTGGGTGGCGAAAAGGTGATCAACGACTACTGCCATGATCTTGCCGTCAAAGGTGGCGCACTTGTTGCTGAAATGCTCGGTACCTGCGTCCTGGAAAACGCCACCAAGACCCTCACTACCAACATGGTCAATGTCCAACTGCCCATCCGATCCGCCATCACCAAATCCGACGCTGACATTGTCGAAACCTATCTGCAAAAGCTGATCTACGAGTACAACACCATGGCCTCTCCCTACAAGCACAATGGTAAATGGTGGGTGAGACTTTGCTCCCAAATCTATCTCGATCTCGACGATTTTGAAACTGCAGGAAAGGCACTTTTAGCTATTACAAATGAAATCAATGGTGATGAAGCATAAATACGCACAACCAGTTTTTGTGGAAAAGAATAAAAAAAGAATTTATATATGTCTATTATGTACACACAGATTATTTAGACTTCTTTGCAGCAGCAGCAGCGACAGCCTCTGCCTTTTCTGCATTATCCGCTCTCTTGTTCAACACGTAATGCGTGATTTGCAATCCAACAATACCAGTGATGGCTAATGTAATGATGAAATGAGCAGCTGCAATGTTCTTTAGGTTGCTGGCTAATTCGCTCTTGATCTCTGTTTCCGAAATGTTCTTGATAGCTGATTCAAAGAAGCAGTAGATTAGATTACCGTGTAACATTAGTACCAAAGTTTGCTTTTTTTTTCTCTTACCTGGCTTGACTGAAGTAGCATAAGTAGAGAGTGCAAACAACATGAGCACCAAGGAAGCACCGTCAAACAAAATGTTGCCGTCTGTCATGTTGGCTAAACCAGCAGAGAGACCCACAGCAGCAATCATGAGATTGACAAAGGGAATGTACTTGATAATATCGGGCGCATCCAACTGATTGGTATAGTATTGCTGGAGGAGGAGGAATAGCGTGTGTCAGCCAAGTGTATGCATCTCGTCCTTTTTCTCAACTTACTGTGGCTCTGGCAATCGCATTGGGATGTTCAGCCAAGTTGGCCCAAAGGAAATAGTAGTCAAAAGACCAATCAGACCAGTAAGTCTACAGCCATGTTAATAAAAAAAAAAAAAGCATCGCGTAGTTCGAGTAGTGTCAACTTACACCATAAGCAAAGAAACATGAGCAGAGGATAAGCACCACTTTGGCAGATTGCATGCGTTCTCTAGGCATTTTTGCTGTAGGGATATGTAACGAGAAAGAGAAAAGAGAGAGATCCTCTTCCTCCTCCTCCAAAACTATACCAAACTCCTCTAATCACATAATAGTGTATCACCGCAAGCCACCACCACCTCTTCTCTCATCTTGCATTTTTGAAACCTTAAATCAGGATAGCTTAACCCCTTAAATATATAAAAGCATGCAATCATTGTTTGTATTGTTGCTCTTTTTTTCTTTTTCTCTTACAAAAACATGCCAGATCCATCATCCCCTTTAACAGCAGCAGCATCAGCAGAAGATGCTAAAAGGCTACCTAGAAATGCAGCGCCAATACCATGTCCTACCACAATGCATGATGATGATGTGTCGCCGCCATTCGATGCATTTATGGGCTCAATACCAACAGCATCGCCGTCTGCCTACAGCGCATTTGACGTGGTGCTCGATGATGGCACATTGCAAAAGAGGACCATTTCACTGTCTACCTTGCCTGATGGATTGGACGAGCAGGACGAGGACGAAGAAGAGGAGGAGGAGGAGGCAGCGCATAATCAACACCACCACCATCATCATCAGCTCCGAAAGGAAAGGTACGGATCAACCATGGGGGGTCACTTGTTCCATGTACACTAGTCATCTCACCCTTTTACCATTCTAGCCAGGAAACATTGGACAACGACAAGACGCCTCTATTACTACACCACCAAAAGAAATCGTATGCAAGTATTCAGCAAGAAATGCCCTTTGATGTCGACTCTTCCACCACGTCCAACGAAGACAGCGACTCTTCTGACACGTTGGATCCAAAGCAGAAACGATACAAACCACTGGCACCACATGACACTTTATCTAGCACTGCCACTACTTCCAAAAGACGATGGCTGTCTCGCTTTGAGCTCACTGCCAAGCAGCGTATGGTGCTCAAATGCAGCTTTGCCTACATGCTGGGCTCGTTATTCACATTTGTGCCTGGAATGAACGCTCTGATCGGCTACAACCATGTCTCCAGCCATCTGGTAGCGACAGCCACCGTCTTTTTCAATCCAGCCAAATCACTGGGCGGCATGGTAGAAGCAGCACTGTATGGATGGGGATACACACTGTTTGCGCTGATTGTGTGTCTGGGCTCCATGATCACAACCGACTTTTTCGTGGATCGCAACCTGTTTAACATTGCGCATGCGATTTCGCTGGGCTTCTGGCTGGCTGGATCTACCTTTATTGTGGCATTTCTAAAGGCACATTGGAACAAACCACCTGTTGCCACTGGTAAAAAAGTGTAAATATTTATATTGGCCTTCTTGGATATTTATACCTCGTTTATTTTAGCCTCTAGTTTATGTTTCATCATTATATTCATCATTGTGGTTCGAGAAGGGTCTGCTAATCGAGGTGATTTCGACACCACTCGCATCGAACAAATCACTTCTGCGGTGGCTACGGGTACTCTGGTCACTGTGTCGTGCTGTATTCTGTTCTGGCCTGTATCAGCAAGCAAGAAGCTAAAGTAAGTACAATGACACTTGGGCCGCATAGTGCGAAAAAAAAAAAAAAAGCTTAAAATCAATTAGGCAGGATTTAGAGGCTACGCTTATTTCGTACAAGGTGCTTTTGAAACTGCTGACCAAAACCTTCTTGCTGGATGATGATCTCCCTGAATTCCAGGCAAACAATTCCCTCAAAACGGCCATTGACTCGCATCGAGCTAGTTTCACATCGTTGCAGAAATCACTCGCTGAAGCAAAACTGGAGGTTATTTGGAATGACGAAATGAGAGGTTGTACAAGAGAATACGATGCCGTGGTCAAGAGCATGCAGCGCCTGGCTCAGTCGGTCGGTGGCCTCAGAAGCAGCTGTGGTCTTCAGTTTGAACTGTTGCAGCAAGACGGTGCAAAACACGCCAAGAAGCCTGCTTCATCGTCCTCGTCAGCTGTATCGTCGTCGCGCAACACCACTACCAAGCACAAAAAGGGCAAGGAGACCTGGAACATTAAAGCAGATCATCATCGTCGCAAACTGGAGGGTCAGATCAAACGCCAAAAGCAACAGCAACAACAGCAGCAGCAACGACAGCAGCAGCAACGACAACAACAACAACAAGGCTCTTTCAAACCTGAAAGATCAACGACAGAGGACGAATTCTTTCAGTTGCCCAACCACCATGCCCATCATCAACAACAACAAGGCCAAGACCCAGACGACGGCGGCGACACACTGATTGAATTCATTCACACCATACGTCAACCGCTGAAATCACTTGCCTACACGTGTAAACAAACCATCCTGCATTTACAAATTGGGTTTTCCAGCAAACCTAGAACTGGGCCCAGCGATGAAACACTCAAGAGCAACCTGGTTAAAGCCATCGCCTTATTTGAAGTGTCACAACGTCAAGCTGTGAAACGATTGAACAAGCACCGGTTGAAACACCACGCTCCTCCTCCATCCGCTAGCAGCAGCAGCTCTTGGGTGGATAGCTATGCGCCTTCAGAGGATGTGTTTCTGGTGTATTTCTTTGTCTTTAATATGATTGAATTTGCAAGAGAGTTGATTTCGCTGGTGGAATCCGTACAGGCACTGTCGCTTGCCAAGCAAAAGAAGCGAACCCTGTGTGCCTTGATCTACCAGTTCTTTGCCAAGAGTAGTAGATCCAGCAGCAAAGATGCGACAGCAGCAGCAGCAGAGAAAAAGAAGCCTGCTGCCTTTGTCCCCAACGAACGACACAAGATGAACACCTTGCACACACCTGTACCCAAGACACATTGGAGACGTATCATCTTGCGCGTGTGGAGAACGTTCTCGCTGTTCAAACTGCAGAAAATGAGATATGCTACCAAGGCGACTGTTGCTGTGATCCTGCTGGCGATACCTGCGTTTCTGGAATCTACGGGTGCCTGGTACCGCGAATGGCGCATGGAATGGGCTCTTATTACTGTGAGTTTTTTTTGTTTGTTTGTTTGTTTGCGTGTATTATGCTAATGTGTTTTGCCCCTGTATAGCTGATGGTGGTCATGACGCCCACAGTGGGAGGCACCAACTTGGTCGCCATTTACCGTATTTACTCTACTATGCTGGGCTGCTTTGTGGCCATGTGTTTCTATTTGCTGTTTCCAGACAACATGTACCTGCTGATCCTGTGTACCTGGCTGTTCTCCATTCCTAATTTCTGGATGATTCTGCACCACAAACACGGCAAATTTGGCCAGTTCACGCTGCTCGCTTACAACCTGGTCATGCTCAACAAGTACAATGACAGAGAAACACACCGCATCGAGGTCACCCATTTGGCATTGCAGCGATGTCTGTCCATCTTGGTCGGTGTCATTTTTGGTCTGTTTGCCACTGCCTATGTCTGGCCCTACGAAGCCAGAGTGGAGTTGAGAAAGGGCGTGTCTGACTTTTTGCTTCGACTGGCCTGGCTGTACAAGCGACTGGTAGCCGTCTACTCACAACGTCCTTCTTCTTCTGCTGCAGCAGCAGCAGCAGCACCTACGGATAGCAGCGTCATTTCATTTGCCTCGTTGGACGATGTGCGCGCACAAAGACAACACACCTCGCAAGTGTTTATGGATGTAGAATTAGGGCTTCAACGGACCTTGCTGGAACTGCAAGAGTTGCTGAAACAGACTCCCAACGAACCTCGGTTAAAGGGTGCTTTCCCCGTAGCGACCTACAGCGACATTTTAGCTTCATTGCAAAACATCACAGACAAGTTTGCGTCCATGCGTACGGTGGTCCTCAAGGATGCGTGGTATGAGCAAGTGCAGCATGATTTCATCAATCCCGTAAGCCAGGAAAGAAAGGAGATGGTAGGCAACGTCTTGCTTTACTTTTACATTTTGGCCTCGGCTATGCGACTCAAGACTCCCCTGCCGCCGTACTTGCCTCCAGCACGCAAGGCTTGGGAATCACTGATTACACGACTGCGACAACTCCCTGTGGTTCAGTCCAAACAGCTGCTTGAAAAGGACCATGTCTATCTGTTCTACTATGCCTATGTTACTGTATTGGAAGACATCATTCGAGATCTAGACAAGGTAACTCCAAACGTCTTTTGTTAGAAATGTTCAATTTATTTACAATGATATACATATAACACAGCTTGGGGCCAACATGACACTGTTGTTCGGTGCCATTGTACCAGGAGATCAGTGGGAGACATTGTTTGATGCCAACACGGGCGACATTGAGCAAGACACCAGTATGCTGCTGATCAAGGAGGAGAACAATTAGTCGGCATTCTGTTCCAAAGACACCAGTGCATCTTCTCTCGGTGGCTCTAAATGCAGAGCAGCCATGGCATCGGCTGGTGTCATGACCTTGATAGGTGTTCCTGGCTCTGTTCTGGGTTCACGCACCACATAATAAATCTGAACATTCTCTTTATCGCTAAAGTTTTTGTCTGCTTGCACTTGAAAGTCGAATTTCTGGAACCAGCCGAGGCAGTGTTGGCCCCAGACTTCAGCAAACACAGGCAGCTGGGCCTCGTCTGCCTTGTTGAGTGCGTATTGCAGTAGATGGGTGCCCACATGCTGTCTTCTTTCTGCCGGTAGCACGCCAATGAAATTGATGGAGAGATGATTTCGGCCTGCCATGATCTTCTTTTTCATTTTGCTGAGATGCCGATGCTGAATCAATGTAGCTCGCATGGTCGCTAATCCTCCCAAACTTCCCCAGAGCCTTCTTTTGCTCATGACATTCCCGATCGACAAGACATCACTGTGTCCCTCTGACCAAAGCAGCACGCCTTTGCATCCATTCAACTGCACTGCAAATTCTCTGCTCTCGCTTGCAGCTGTCCTGATAAGCACCTTGAAGATGTCTTGATAAATTTCAAACTTTTTCTTTTGGTCCTTGATGGAGCCTGTCACCCAGTTGAGAAGGCTATTGTCTGCATAAGCTTCACTTAGTGTATAAGCTGCTTCTTTATCGGCCTCTATAAATAATGTTAGTATATATAGGAAGCGGATGACAGATGTCAAATGGGTTCGTTTGTTATACTTTTGATGATGGGTCGAATGTTAATGTACGGTTCTGTGGTACTGACAGTGAGTCTTCTACTCAGCCTATTCTCCTTTTTTCTATTTGCAATCTCCAAGGTGGTCATGACAATGGTGGGAAAGAGAGAGAGAGAGAGATGTAGTGGAAAGAAGAAAAAAAAAAAAGGATTTGCGAAACACTAGATTTTCTTTTTTTGAAACCATAACCAGAACGCTTTTGAAAGCCAGAGAAAGCATTCGTATTTAGACAATGAGCATGATGTGTGTCTGTAAAGTATAGAGTAAGCATCCCTCTTTTAGAATGGTATTTCATCATTGCTTTTGATTATTTTGACCCTGTTTGTATCATGACATGTAGTGCAATCTAATAATCTGTTGATGAATTTCATGTGGTACATTAAAAGTTCTTTGTCATGGAGTATTACAAGATGAGATGGTTTGAGTGACATGAGCTGTTGCTTTGTGATAGTATATAATAGTTGTCATGGTGAATTTTTTGGCTATTGGATGTATTAGGCGTGTCAGGCTTACTGTCAGATCAAGAGCATCATCTGTCAATGTCAGCATGAATTTGAAAAAGGGCCAATCAACATGACTACACTCTTTATTTTAGATATGATTTGTTCTACCTCATAAGCAGTAGGCTCAACTGTCAAAGTGCCATACATACATAATGTGGTAGCCATATAGTATATTCATAAAGTTCAACTAAAAGTGAAAAAGACCGGCAAGGATTGGATCAAAGGTTAATGATCTTGACGTGTGATATTGCTGCTGCCGATCTTCTTTTTTGGCATTGATTTTGTGCTGTTGTGATATTCGCATCATTCAATACACTATGATCTTGCGGTGTCTCCTGTTTGATTTACATAATAGCATCTTTCCGCTTCAATTTGAGAGAAATATGGTTATCATTGCTTTGGATTTGACAGTTAGATCGAGATTTTGCCAGCCAAAGGTAAATAAGCACGCTCCATTGCACGCAATGATTTCTATCTTGGCTTTATTGTGAGAGTCTAAAAAAAAATAGTGAGCATGTAAAAGCCTGGAGAAAACATCTGCCTATAATCATACAAAAACCATTTGAGATATTTAAAAAAGGGACACGAAACAGCATTGATGATTACTGTTTACATAGCGTGGTGAAGATAATAACTTTATTATTACTTGCACTTGATTGCTCAGTGGATAAAGTAGACAGGAACATAGCTATAGTTTATAAACATATTTCAAATGACGTTTGAAAGAGTTTGTGTTGGAATACATATGGATGTTGGCATTGTGCACAACAGAGTAATTCAAGGTCATTGATGTTGATTATTGCATCAGCATTAACTACAGTAGTTTCATAAAACGAACTTCTAATGTTCGTGATATGTTACTAGTGTTTCCCAAGACTTTTGGCACTCATAACAGTAATTGTACGGATCTTCTGGATCAGAAAGCTCTGAACAATTGCAATTGACCCTCGACAGCGATGGTATTATCTGATGAACAAGGCAAAGATGCACTCAATGGCCATCTTGGTTAAATGGATGTTATTGAAAGATATTTCCATATTTGAACTCTTGTAGCGGAGTAATAGGGGATTGAAATTATTGAGTTTTCACATTCCATATTTGGTATGCGTAAATCTACCAGATCCTCTGTTCCATCATAATTTCCTTTTTTTAGGTTTGAACATTTCTTCTCCAAACACCTCAATTCAGACGAAAACAATTGAAAATTACTGACGTATACTTTGTAAGGAAGGGTTTCGGTGTGACTTTATATCGAGGAGAAAACTCCCCGTTTGTCGATTGATTGACGTTTGTCCTTTTTTTTTTAGAAGAACTACTTATTTTTGTGCTGAAAGAAACCCCACCTCTGTTTGAAAGACTCAAGCTTCCAAGAAAGCCTACAGGGAAAAGCTTGACCTGTGGAAGATAATCAGATGTAGCCAAAAGGTAATTATTCGTCTCTCAGACTAGAATGATACATCAGTGGAAACGCGGTAATTGAGATCTTTTAACAGAATCATCCCAGCAGTTAGAGAAGTTCTATATGAGCAATGAAACAATCAAGCAAGATCAAGCTCAATCCACCTCAAACTAAAGGAACGACATGGAGGACGACTTTGTTAGCCTCCCCATCATCAAAGTTTGTGATAAAATACAACTGGATCTACCATCTCCGACTGCTTTGACGAAATCACCATTGTGGCTTCCTATGATGAAGGGGAATCAAGGAATTGCTGCTTCGCATCAAGAGATCCAGTTTAGAAATGATACAGTACACCAAAATTGCCAAGCAAGACAAGAGATCATCGGAGGACTTCATAATGATGCTCAATAGTAGAACAGATTGTGGTCAAAGATATATTTCCTTTAATGGAAGCTTGCATATTTTGGACTCCGGTGGTACAAGTCATTTATGAATGATGGCATTCTATTGGCCGGTATAAGGAAAATTGTAGCCCGCCGACTTTGCTGCTGATCGGAATATCGGAACTTGAATCTACTGGATCTCTATTTCCAAATTTGGTATGTTAAAAATTGCTGATCCTTACACCTCACTAATATCTTTGAAAGCGTCGTGGAGAACGTTAGGTTTTGGGGCTCCAGCAAAAAAAGACTCTGAATTGACTTTCTATCGTCGTTTTGCTGGGCTTCTAGACATCTTGTTTAATGACACCGACATCAAAATAGCTGACGGTGAAGTGGGATCAAAGAGTAGCAAGACGGCAATTGAAATCAACAAGGCGTTGTTCCACGCTGCAGATACATCGCCTACGTATCCAAGGAAGATCGACCTACTTTTGAAGCGCAATGAGTCTGCTGCCAGTGAACTATCATCAAGTGAATGGAAGAAATCGTCTGTCAGTGAAACCGTCATTCTCAAGCAGCAAACAAAGAACTTGAAGACGAACGCTTGCATTCTGTCCACGCTGCGTTCATTATGTTGCAACCAATTCAAACAAGTCTTGGCAATGGATTGGATCGGGAATTCCGGGTCTTGTACAGGAAAAAAAAAAAGCAATCAAGTACTCATAGTAAGCCAAATAGATCTTTTGGTTATACCTGAAAGTCTCGAAACACTTGCTTTGTTCAAAGATACCTTGCAGAGTTTTTTCAAGTTGAAGTACTTCATGACAGACACAAGATCTTTACTCAAGCAAGAATTATGCAGAATTGAGATGGCAAAGAAGCTTACAAACATTGCCAGAGATACAGCATATACTGCCAACAGTAGTGAGTTTCCTTTTGTCTTTATACCCTCTGCCAAGAAAAGAAAAGTCAGCAATGCAAGCGAGCAAGATGACACTAATGAACAAAGTAATGACATTGAACAAGACAATGAGAGTGAATAAGATGATGCTTATTTGTTGAAATAAAGTACTGTAATATAGTCTTTCAATGGTCTAAATAAAATTATAATCTTTTTAAAACACTGCTTTATAATATCGACTTTTGTTCTTGTACAGTACTGTACAAATATTGTATTACTAGATGTTATTACGATTCCTTAAATCAATTATACATCTGATAATATAATCGAAATCTTTTGTCCTCCCTCTTTTCTTTACCTTTAGCTTGATAACTAACCCTGGTGCTCATTTGAGAGCCACATATGCTTTGGCCTATTATTCGCTACTGACTGTATCTGTATAATTTTATGACTCTTGCTAAAACTAAACGCCTAACTAACAATCATATTGTAACATTACTAAATATTGCATATCTGATTTTCTGATTGTCTTGAAACCAAAAAACATTATCTTTCTGACTACTACCAACGCTACCTGATGCATCGTTATAAATAGTGACATAGTTATAAAGTGAGATTAGGCAAATGTATACAAAAGAATATAAAAGAGATAAAAGATTACCCATGTTGTTTTGGTAAACTGATTTACTAACATTGAAGGTTACACAAAGGTCCGTGCGTAGCTGACAGGAGTGTCGTGTGTATAGATATAGTTTTAGAGTAGACTTTTGTAAATGTGTATAAAAGAATATGTATGAAATGGAAAATGGTATACATCGTTTTGCAAACTGATTTGAGATTTATATTAGACAAAAAAATTACAAACAAGTGCGTGTGTACCTCACAGCAAAGACATCACACTTATCATTTCATCGAAACGTCTCACTTTCAAAAAATGCAAAAATGTATTCTTTTTGAATGCAAAAAAAAGCTCCATACGGGGCTCGAACCCGTGACATTAGGATTAAAAGTCCTACGCTCTTCCAACTGAGCTAATGGAGCGATTTTTGTCAAATTGAACGTTTAAAATGTACATATCCATATTGCAAAAACTATTTTTTTCGAATTTTTAGTCAATCTCCTTAAATTGAACATGACTTGTACGTTACAGACTGCTATATATATATACTAGGAGTAGTAATGCAACTTGCAGATCCATTGCTAAAATGGCCAGGCCAAGTATAGTAGATTTGATGCAAATCAACATTTAAAAGTAAAGATCTCCTATGTCTAGTGAAATAGCCATCTTGAAGTATAATTTCATTCAAAGTCAAATCACATCCTACAGTAGTATATATCTTTTAGTAGAACCAAAGTAGTTTGAATTTATCCATAAAGCACTCGAATGTACACGAAAAAGAATGATGCAAAAACAGTACAGCAATCCATATAATACATCTTTCTCTAATAGCACACTGTGCGAATAATCACGCTTGTTGTTGATCATGTACAGTATTATACTTTATATCAGACTCATGGCAGTCGTTGTCATAGATGGTATTCTCTTTACCCACATAAAATCAAGTCAACAACAATGTATTTGGATCTGTCAACTATGTTCTGATATTATAGTTGTAGTCAGTATGTTAGATAGATCGATCCACACTTGCATTACTACTCACCGTTGCGCAAGGTGAATAACAAGTATCAAAGCTTAAATCCATCAACTTTTCATTCAATGATGCTAGTACTGTATAAAGATTGCTCATTTTAGATCACCCAAGTCCATCAAGGTCACTCCTTAAACCAATCCTTATGGCTATTGTACTACCGGTTACCACTTGAAATCAAACACCAACCAGATATCGCTGCAGTATTGCCTACTACCGTACACTCTACCACTGAATGATTAACGCTACAAGGTCAAAACAAATGTACGTATACTGTAAATACACTCCTTTCTTTATACAAATTCAACGTTTATAGCTTATTTTACACGCAATCATAAGATACAGTTGATTGCTATTGTGGTTTACCATTGCTTTTATTATTTTAGTTGAATTATTAAACAAGATTTATTA
>JAXQGS010000705.1:0-15512 GCA_037040325.1 Mucor sp. M7501 | reverse complement strand
ACTGTTTGTTGCCTTTAACCAAAAGCTACGAGGAAGCGCCGACCATCCTTTGCATGGACCACAACGTAAGAGGACCATGGATTCATCATAGTAGTAGATGAAAGAAAGAGAGAGACCAATAGACAGTAGAGTGCTTGGTTCAGACGAGCATGGGTAAATTGAATAGAAAGCCTTGTCTAGAGAGCCTTGTTTGAACAGAGTATTTGGCTTTTTGCAGAGAGTCTTGTTTGGAACAGAGTATTTGGCTTTTTTTGCAGAGAGTCTTGTTTGGAACAGAGTATTTGGCTTTTTGTAGAGAGATGAGATAAAGAAGATGAGGGGAAAAGCTATTCAAAATGGACCTCTATTTATACCTTTTGGTATCGATCATCATGTGAATCTTGGTCTGTTTAGCGCATTAACATTTGTTTTCTTTACTTTTCTCCACAATATGCTACTTTGAGAACACGAGAGTGGTACCAATTTAACGTTTGACATTTGCTCTATTCGATCGTCTTTGTTCGATGTTTCCAGCTGCTCTCTGTCGCGAGCAATATCCATTTCATTGTCGCAATACGCTCTTTTATCACATTCACATGAAACGAGTTCCCCCATCTCTTTCCTAGATGTAATTGACAGAAAAAATTTCATAGGCTCATTTTACATCAAAAAGTAAACAAAAATGCGCCATATGACTATGATGAAACTAGTGTAACTGTCTTGTTTTACCTCTCCTTAATATCTCTCTCTCTTTTTCTCTCAAGAAATCGCTCGATTCTTGACGGTTTCTCGTTTTGTTTGCATCTATACCATCATATTCTCACACAGTTGCATAACAAGTATATGACTTACTCATCGCTTACATCATTTTGGAGCCAGCATAGTGGTTTTTCATGATGCATTTAAAGCAAGGACATCTCGCAAGACAAAGCATCAATAAGGCCGATATAGTCCCATAGAGTAAAATAAACTGTTCTAAACTTACTCGAGGCAAGGCTGCATCACAAATCATGCAGTACGTATCAAACTACCAATGCATTTCCGAAAGTGAATAAGCTCAATGCATGTGGCAAGTATATACTCCAAGATATAATTATAGTATCATGAGCGTATTAAGTTTATCAAGTATTAAGGTTGTAGTAACAGGTATGTGTATAGTTTTTTGCAAGTTTACTACTTGCTACTGGTTCTCCTCCTCTTCTTGTTCAGTCCCTCTGCTTTGTATGCTCTTTTCAAAGGAAGCGAATATTTGATAATCTCATGGAGCATGTATTTTGATTTGGATTCCCAGTTGGCAAATGCTCTTGTATGATTCTGTTCTTTCTGCTGAAATTACATTATAAACCCAAGTTTACATAAATGTAGTACAGTAACTCAATGCTGGTATCGCCCTGCGAGCTTTGATCCTGGAAACATTTCTTTAACCATATTTATTTTCAGTGTAAATCGAGAAAATAATGCACATCAGATTTGATAGAGTAAAGTACTCTTATACATGATTATGACGATACTATTGTAGTTAAACGTTGATGGAAGAGTCATTGGCTTGTCTGATTTTTTCATGAGATTTGAGTATGTTTATGACAAGTATCGTGGCCATCTAAAGGCAACGTGGTAGATGTATACCGGGCAGTTTTTGATGTATGAATCATCTGTAAGCAGACCAACTCTGAGAATAAGCGTTTATTGTGAGACCTTTATAGAATGCTTTGACATTCTCCACCTCCTATTTCAACATTCATCAACTAATTCCCTTTCATTTAAATTTCTTGCATATTTCAACCAAATCTTCCTTTAATTTATTCCTTGCTTCTATCCTAAATACATTTAAATAACAAAACAGAGGCACTACACACCAAGAAAGAGGCCCTAGAGGTAGAGGCACTGTAAAGAAACAAGACACATTACTGCCAAAGGAGAAGAGTCATCTCTTTATCGCTGTTTCCAAGACTGCCCACACTCGATTTATGAAGCACGGTTTCGAAGCAGCCAACATTGTAGTCAAGAACAAGCTAACTCATGTGCCACGTCGCTCCAGTGCAGCAATGGCTTCTTTGGCTGGCGTCCCTGAAGACGAAATCCGCAGACAAGGCCGGTGGAATCAAGACGTGATGACCAACTGCTATGTGGATACCTTACCCAGGCAGTTTCTCCGGGTGATGGCTGGCTTCGAGAAGGACTCCCTGTACCATTTACCCAGAGCTATAGAAGTCCCCTGCCAGGAGCTGCAAGACTTGGTCTTCCCAATGGTGGACACCTGGTTGGCAAGAATCCAGGAAGGCCAAGTCTTGCAAACATCTGGTTCTGCCTCCCATTTCCTGGCGCTCCTCAAATGCTTCAAGGTCACTTTGCTCCAGGATGCAGCTGTCATGATGGATCGCCATCCCGATCTCCCCATTTGGCAGGACGATGTCTTTTTGACGCAAGATTTTCTTGATTTCAAGAGGTATGTACAGTATGGTGATTGTTACTTTTGTTGCAAGTTGTAACTAAATCTTCATTATTTTACAGCCGTGTCAATGCCCATGTCGCTGCCGATATAGTGCCCCAATCTGCTCTCCTCTCCGAGCTTGCGCCTGAGGTGGAGCAACAAATGGTCGCAATGAGGTCTGGATCTGACGATTTGGTTATACAATAAACTTTATAGATATACTACTGTTTCCTTCTTAATCTCTATGCCAATTTTGATTTTGTATGCTCTTGAGTGAGGGTCTAATCTCTTTTCCTAAACCACCGCCACCACCCCATTACTGGCTTCACTGCCAGCAGTGGATATTAATTCATAATGCGCCTTGTCCTCTCATGTACATGGTAATAACAACGTCTCATTTATTTCAAATGTCTAATAGTTGACAGCAGTTTTAATAGCATCATAGCATCTAATCATACTGGGAACATAAAACTTTTCATAAACAAGAGGGAAAGGAGTATCCCAACCACAGACGCGTTGAATAGGTGCCTCCAAGTTCAAAAAGCAATGCTCCATGACGGTAGCAGCCACCTCAGCGCCCACACCCGCTGTTTTAGGGGCCTCATGAGCGACCACCAATCTACCCGTCTTCTTGACAGACTCAACGACCGTTTCAACATCCCAGGGCATGATGGTACGTAAATCAATGAGCTCACAACTTAGGCCAGGCATCTTCTTTTCAGCCAACTGTATTGCGTTCTCGAGTGTGTAAATCTGAGAGCCATAACCGACAATGGTGACATCTTTGCCCTTCTTGATCACTTCAGCTTTACCCAGGGGCAATTCATAATCTGCAACAGGCACTTCCTCTACAGCAGCACGGTATAAAATCTTGGGCTCGAAAAAGATGACTGGATTTCTGTCACGTATGGATGCTAAGAGCAGACCTTTGGCTTGAATTGGACTTCTGGGTGTAACAACCTAAATGAAAATTGAACAATCGTGAGAAAAAATGACATGCTATTGTGAGAAAATTTTATACCTTTAATCCCGGAGCATGCGTAAAGAAGGCTTCAGGACTCTGAGAGTGGTAATGACCACCATGACCTACTGCAGATGAAGGGGATCGAATGGTCAAACCGCCTACATTGAACTGGTTGCCGGAGCGATATCTAAACTTGGCGGCTTCATTGACAAGCTATATATAAATGCGATAGATGAAATAGGGTCAATTTCATACTCGGTGTGTATGTGTGTTGCTTTTCCTCCTTTTCCTCCTCATACCTGATCAAAAGCAGGAAAGATGTAGTCTGCAAACTGGATCTCGGCAATGGCTGTGTGGCCTACAGAAGCCATACCGACAGCAAAACCAGCGATACCTTGTTCTGTAAGGGGTGTGTTGAATACTCGATCTCTTCCAAATTGTTCAGCAAGGCCTGATGTAGCTCTAAATACACCACCGAATGATACATCTTCACCAAATACAACTGCAAATGATCACATCAGTGAGTCTGTGCTCAAACAAGACCATGATCGCACTTACCGGCTCTCTCATCAGTAGTCAATGCAATGGACATGGCATCGTTCACTGCTTGAAACAAGTTCATCTTTTTGGTTTCGCTGTTGTTGGCACTCATGTGAGCCAATTCAGGAGAGCGGAATGCCTCCTCAGGCTCTCTCTTTAGCAGTTGAGAGAATGCGACACCTTGTTGAATGCCATCATTGACCTGAGCAGTGGCTGCATAAGTTCGGCGCTAATATAAATCATTTAATAAAGGGCTTTGTGGATCTATGCAGTTGAGTGACATACCAATAGAGGAGCACTTTGCTTGATGGCTTTGTTTAAAGAGAGCATGCTTTTTGTTTTTAAAGAAGAAGAAGAAGAAGAAGAAGAAGGAGGAGGAGGAGAAAAAGATGTTACAAGACTGTAGTGAGAAAATGAAAGATATGGCAAATAACACGAAAAGCGTGGGAAGTTTTTTTTTCTTGTAAGAGGTACACACCCACCTCGGGGCAACAACATGCGGTAATGGTATATGTGTACCTTGACACATTAGCGAAACTCCAATGACAAGCTGATTTGACAGGTACATGTGTTGGTTTATTATATACATATACAGGCGAAAAAAAAAAGAAGAAGAAAAAAGAAAAAAAGCAAGCAAGCAAGGGATATCTTCTAGACTTTCAGTTCGTTGAATTCAAGCTTTTCGACAGATTTACACAGCAACAGCACAGCACCAAATTGTATGTCTTTCTCCCATGATGCTCGATCCGAGAAGGTCTTTCGTTTCGATGCATTTTTCACCGCCTTCCACTTTCTGTCGGTCATTTCAAAATTGGCAATCATGGCTGCTTCCTCTGTGCTCAGTCGTCGAAGCCGCTTGTTGAACTTTTCCTTCTTGGACACATCCGTCTTGTGCACATGGTAGAATCGCCACATTTCCGGTGCTGTGACATGTTTGAACTTGTCCTCTGCCCTCTTCCATCGCTCTGTCTGGTTGGCATATCGCGTGGATTCGTAAAACGACAAGATGGCTATGCTCGCCTCGCTCTTGCCAGCGGATCCTCCCGGGTTGAGGTGGAGTGCGTTGAGTCGGATCGACCTGAAGTTGTGTTCTGGCATGCGAATCACGAAAAATGCTGATCTGCGGGGTTTCTCTTGCGTGCAGTTGGTGATCCAAAGCGTGTCCAGGTGCAGGCAGCTCTTTGCAATGTAGTCCATCAGGTGGTCTCCCAGCACCGCATCCTTCAGCTTGAGGCTCTTGATGTGGTACTTGGCGTCTGACGCCTTCTCTATGGACCGGCCTGTCGTCACCAGCACATGCGACACGCCAAACGTCTCTAGCGCAGGACAATTGTCCAACAGCAGATCCAGCCGGAATCCGTTTTTCAGGGGCACGTCGCAATCCAATTCCAAATGTGTCAAATGTTTGCAGAACTTCAGGTTTTTGAACAGTGCCACGTCCGATTTCTTGCCGGTCCACGACCACTTGAGGTTGGCGTTCGACAAGAGGCCTGTCTGTGCTGTCACTGCCTTGAAGGACGACGCGGGGTCGATGGTGGACCACCACGCGTAGTCTGTCATCTCCACCTTGACATTATCCTGGTGAATGTCGGCTATTTCCTGGAAAAATGCGTCGTAGGGAAAGGGAAACACTGAGGTGCTGATGCGTCTGAATCGGATCTTTTTCAAAAAGATGCACAGCTGCGCAAACCCCATGCAGGCGTCCATCGATTGCTCGTACAGCTCAATGGTGACATTTTCATTGTAGAACCAGTCAAACGTCATGTCGAAATCCAGTTCCTCCACATGATAGAACGCCAGGCTCAAAAACGTAATCATGCGCCAATTCTTTAGGTGCACATCGTCCAGCGTCAGCGACTGAGCCGAAGTGAAGAGCGGGAAGGTCGTCGTGGAGCTCATGTCGTTTTCTTGCAGCGGCAGCGTGAGACATCCCAGGGTCAGGTGCTTCAACCGAGACAGCTGTGCCCCCAGCGCCATGATCATCTTTACGTTGATGTTGTTGTGTGTGGTGCCTCGGATCACGAGCGTCTCCAGCTTGGGCATGCGGCCCCACAGCGAGGTTGTCAGTGCGCTGCTGTTGAGCAGATGCTCTGTCGCTTGGCCGCTGATGGCGAGGTACGTGAGCTGTGCATTGAGTGTGGTCTGGTCGGTGATGAGCGGCTGGAAGATGGATTTTCGAGTAAACATGGGGAATTGGCGTATGCACTTCATCTGGGCAAGCTTGTCGGAATATCGCATGTACTGCCAGAGATCAGGGTCAAAGTCTAAAATCTCGAGTTGCGTAAAGTAGTCTGGAAACGTTTCAAGTTCCTCGCGCGTGAGGCCCACATGCGATCCCTTGATGCTGTGGTCGAATACAAGCTCTTTGACGTGGTGGCCCAGCGAGTCCTGGATGGTGGCTGAACTCTTGATGGAGCGGTAAAACAGTCGAAACTGGTGGCGGGTATGTAGATGCACTCGTGTGTAGAGGAGGTCCAGGAAGGGCTCGTACCACGCATAGCAGACACGGATACATGAGCCTTGTTCAGCCAGTGTCAAGTAGGTGCCTACCTTTTTAATGATCTCTGTAGGGAGATACATGGTTGCTGGGACAATGAATGGAACAAAGAAAGCAGTAGCGTGCAGTGGGGGGGGGGAGAGAGAGAGAGTTAAGGAAAAAGAGAGAGAGAAGCGTAGGTCTAGGTGGATTGCGCTGGTGGGATGAAGCGTGCAAATATGTGTTTGAGTGCGTGCGTACAGTCAAGGGCTACTAGAACGTATGAATCGTGTTGCGTAATGGAGAAATGTGATGTTTTGTCAAAAAGAAAAAAGAAAGAAAATTATTTTCACCATAGAGTCAACTTGCACTATTTTCATTTTTATACCGCTGTGGTTGGTGTGGGACCGGAAATGTGGTGGTGGTGGTGGTGGTGGTGAATGGGCAGCAGCATGAGTCAATTGAGCAGGCATTATATCCAAGTGTGAGTTTGAATGATTTATGTATAAGAATAAAGCATTGCGTGTATTACATCTCGTCTAAAGTAGTAGTTATCTAAGTACAATTGGCACAGCAGTGATCCATGTATTTCAAATCTATGTCAACAGAGAATGCATCAGTCATGATGGCTCATAAGCTGCTCTATTATATACATACCGGCTCTGTTGCCCCACCATGTAGGAAATGGATACGAAACACCACTGGCACCGCCATATAGCCCCATCGCAATGATAAACACCATGAGCGATGTACCGGAATCAAGTGCTGTTGAAATCAAGTAATTGTACTTTACAAACCAACTTCTATAGCGTCTCTTGACATAGTACTGAGAGACAATGATGATGACAAAGGAGACAGTGATCCAACTTGTAGCACTACCAGGCACTTGAGTCAAACCTATAAGCACCATGGGTATATTGACATATTTGAAGCCAACTTTGGGGTAGTGGCGATGCAGCAGCCAGAATGGCACTGGCAGCATAAATCCAATCTGTTGCGATTGCTTGGTTATCAGATGCTGGGGTTGTATACTTGTTTGTATCATACACACTTACCAAGAAGGCCCACAAAATGATGGAATACTCTGTTCCTGGACCAAACATGTTGAGTGGTCCGATCCCTCTTGAAAGCATACTGTTAGACATGTGTAATACAAACTGCAAGATAGAATACATACCCCCAAGTAATGGCAGCAGAGTTGATTGTCTGTGGTATACATACATTAATTCATCACACTTGACATCACAGCAAGCACCTTGTTACCTGAGGCGTTGATCCATTCCAAACATTGTTTCCTGTAGGGTTCAACAACACTTCTCGCTGAGAACTGACCACGCTCTAAATAGCAATAAACGATGAGTATATATACAGAACTGCACACACTACTAGCATCATTCAAAGCAGCTTTACATGGTTTACAATGTAG
Source organism: Mucor sp. M7501 (assembly GCA_037040325.1). Lineage (NCBI taxonomy): Eukaryota > Fungi > Mucoromycota > Mucoromycetes > Mucorales > Mucoraceae > Mucor > Mucor sp. M7501. Next base: position 7,696 of record JAXQGS010000705.1, on the reverse strand, counting down.
TTGAATATGCAACCAATCAATGTTCCCAACATTTGGTTCAAAAATACAGCACGAGGGGGAATCTTGAGATAGTGGCCAATCTTTAAATCACTTGCCATGGTGCCAGCCTGATTCAGCGTGTTGTAGCCAAGCGTCTTGAAGTACATGTTGGCGACTATATAACATTTAGCCTCTCTGCTCAACAAGCAGTTGCACAACTTACTTGGTAGTCCAGGCAAAACAAATCCACATATCATCTCTGCAAACACATTCAGTCCAAAACCAGTACCTGTAATTGCTGTAATCATGTTGAGTGGAAGCGACAAGAGAGTGGACATGACAATAGCCATCACAACACCCCACCAAGGTAACTGGCTCTTGTTGATATAAGCAATAGCCACGTTTAATGCCATGCCGCCAAAATAGACAATATAGTACCACCAGGTTGGAACCTAAATTTGACGGTTAGCTAGTAGATCAACGCTATTTTCTTTTCCATACAATGCTGTATATACCTCTTTGTAGGCTGCCATCATTTTCATGTGCACATCAGTGTATATTCTCTCTTGTTGCTGTACCACTACAGAGCCGTCTTGCTGCTGCTTGTTGATGCGTCTACTTGCCTTGAACTCTTCCAAACTTGCTTTAAAGCTCTTGCAAATGTCTTTTCCATGAAACAAGGCAATGTGTGTGATGGATGCAGTAACGGCAAAATTGATGATAATGTACGAGATTGCACCCCAGGTGGAGAATGCAGGCAGTCCTACCTCTTCTAATGCCGTTTGGTTCAACGAGTTGTCAGGAGCCAGCACTTTGTGCTGAGGATAAACGACAGACGTGCCGTTAGGGAGTAGCTGGAAAATAGAGTTGGACAGAAATGGGAAGCTCTGAGCGTGCCACACGTTATGGTAGTACATGAGTGGTGCCATGATCCACAGCAGCAAAATACCCGCATAAATGTTGAGTTGCACCCATAATGGCAAAACCAAGGGATTCAGGTTGGACAAATAATTCCAATCAAAGCATAATTGGAACATGCCGAGGCCCTCGTTCACGGAGAGTCCACCAAACAAACGCTGCACCCACACGGAATCGTTTCTGGCCAAACACAGGATGGAGATGCCTGACAAGAGGGGCATCATGTACTGCGGGATAAACTCGTAGACAAAGACACAGCCAAAGACAATGAAAAAGAAGCGGGTGCGCCAACGCGATTCTTGCTGGTTCGAGTTGAGCGTTCTCAGCAAGGACACCGTGGGGAGCGATGTGGGCCAAATCATGTTGGCGGGGTAGACGAGAAAGTTGCGCAATTGGCCTGCAATGCCGTAACCTACCATCTGCGTAGCCAGTAGCAGAAAGATGGAACCAGCAGGACCTGGTGCGTCTTGGTAGTAGAGGTTTTGAGCAGCCAGGATGTGAGTGGCATAGGCTGATGTGTTGGCAGAGGATACAATCACATAGATGCAGGCATGCTCCTTGACGTTGAATGGGCCTGGATTCAGCCAGCCTCCCAAAGGCAGGTATTTGGCCCAGGCAGTGCAAAAGACATAGGCAATCATGAGCATAAATGTGTTTGTCAGAGGCAGCCCCACGGGCTTGAAGGACATGAGTTGGTAGACGGATGAGCTGAGGCATGCTAGTGCCTACATATCATTCTGTGGTTGGATTCATGGCAAATGACCGAAACATGAAGGCAACTTACGACACCTGTAACCAGCACTCGTAGCGTAAAGCAAGGCAATGTCGGATCGTCTTCCATGGTGGACAGCTCATTGACGATTTGAATGTCTGTATCTTCCTCTTCTTCCTTAAAGGCATCTGTGATGGAATCGTCAGTCGCAATCTTTTCGCTCAAAGACAGGTTTTCAATCTGAACATCTTGAATCTGCTTGACATGCTGGTCTGATTTCTCTGGATTATGCGTGGTATGGTTCGACATATGGAAGCAGCAGCAACTAATTAAAAGAAAGAAGTCTGTTTTATAATATGGAATGGTCAAGAGGAACAAACAAACACTTGCTCTCTCTCACTTGAAAAAAACGGACAATTTATCGTCCTGGTGATGATGATTAAGCAAAGAAAGGGAAACAAGAAGAAATAAAGGGGATAATGTGCAAACCTCTTTATTCATCGAGAAAGGGGATTCCCTGACATGCATTGTGCATGTATCAATACACATAAATATACATATTCATTTAATAGCTTGTTGCATGACATGCGAATTCCAACCAATGCTCATTTTATTTGCTTTCAAACCTTTCAGTCAGTGGTTTAATCAGCTTGGCGTGATAGGGTGCTACTCCGGTACTTGCGGGTGCTTGCAAGAGTGTTTCAAAATAAGCTATATAAAAAAAGAGTCAATGCTTCTATGCATGGTAGATCAGGCGTAAACATGCTCATTTTTTACCTTGATAAATGTTGCCATCGTACTTGGCAATAGGCGCTTTTAAAACGAAATCAGGAAGCCCGAATCCATCAGTAAGGCCGATCACCTGGTATCGCATACTCTTGCAGAGCTATATATGTGTGTGTGTATAAGTCCATCATGTTGTTGTTGGCATACAGCATGATCGTATTATAGCTTACCTCGAGATACTCTTTTTCAATATCCTTCATCTGCTGGGGGCTAAGGAACCCTTCCATGTAGCCTTGATCGCCATACACACGCAGTATATGCAAACCCCACAGAGCTGTCATTTGTCGCATAATGCGCTGAACACTGGGATCCATATCAGAACCAGACACGCTAGCAAATTGACGAGCATTGACCGAAAACAAAAAGGCAGCGCAGTGGAGCTCTGCAACGCGAACAGACTCCAACAGCAGATCGTTATCCGTAGCACCGTCATTCAAAGCTTGTTGTATGCTATAAAGCTATGATAGCACAATGATCAGCGTCTCACTCATCGCATCCCTTGTTGCTTGTAATCAACTTACTCGCTTGACCAAAATGACATGCAATGCCTCTTCAATCAGGGCGAAATCTTTGGTGGCATCGGCAATCACATGGACAGACCAGCTCTTGACCTGCAGCAACTCTTTGGCCCGGGCAATGTAATGTGTTGCACTCTGGTACTTGAGCTCTGGATACTCGTCAAATTCCAGCTTTTGGCTCAAGCGATAGAGCAGATAACGAGCAGCCTGTTGCAGCAAGACCACATTGTCGCCGCCACCCGTTGTCATGACACCGAAATCAGAAATCAAGTTGCCCAATGCATTGTAGGCAGAATAAGCATGGCCACCACAGGAGCGACGACAAATCTCGAGGATTTCAGTAGCATAAGCACCAGACAGCCCCTTCAATGAGGCGGAAATGGAATGCATATCGCCCATGTGGTTGAGGTAGACAATAGGATCCATCTCGCCACCCGCTGTCAAGATGGCAAACTGGTCATCCAGCGTTTTGAACGAGTTTTGCACCATGTACATGAAGGAAATGGCAGGCAACAGCTTGACATAGTGAGACTGATAATCCATGATTTGCTGATTCTTGGATCCTTGGCGTCTAACCACACCATAGCGTGTAGCAATCGTCAATGCCTGTGTGACCAATGTCAATGTGATGGTGACTAGAGAGAATCGCTCTGGAATCAAGGTGGCATACATGACGGCTGGATTAGGCGCAGGCTGGAAATCACCGCTTCTGTCCATGCTCACCCATTTGGCCAGCATGTTGGTTCTGGGAATGCGCTTTTGGTTAAACTGGATCCAACCATTATCCACACCTTGATGGCCTACTTTGGAGCCTACATCGCCTGCCTGCACGCCAGGCACTACTTTTCCAGTAACCGTATCACGCAACTGGACAATGAACCAGTTCAACCCGACGTTTTTGCCGTGGATCAAGGTTTGCGCAATCACAACCGTGTGTGTGGCTGTCTGACCTGCCATGCCAATCCACCATTTGGTGGATGTAATGTTGGGTGAATGGATAATGAATTCGTCTGTTTCAACGTCAAATGTAGCTGTTGTTTCAATGTCTCGTAGAGCTGAGCTATGGCCTAATTCAGTCTATTCTTTTGGCGGTTAATAATGCCGGTGTAATAGGCTCCGTTGTCTTGTGTGTGTATACAAACCATGGCAAAGCATCCAATGATCTTGAATTCATTCACATTCTCTATCCACTCTTCTTGCTGTTGCTTGTTGCCTAGCATTTGAACTACGTTACGAAACAGCGCTTCGTGTACACCAATACGCAATGCAAAACTCTCAGAGTAAAGAATCACTGCTCGGCTAATGTCCTCCAAGAATTCCCTATCATTGATTTCACGACCTAAACGAACGATTCTGTTGATTTGACCCATGGCACTATTACAGTATACCAAGTTAGATACACACACACACACACACACACCGATGCTACGAATGCCATCTTACTATTCTCTCATCTCTTCTCTTCCAAATTCCAAAATGTTTCTAGGCGCTTGCACCACAAGCTCAGCATCCTTTTCAATGAATTCCAGTGCTTTTTTCTATGTATCATAAGCGTTCAATTCAAACATGCTATATGGATTCAATGGAAATGCACACACACACACACACACACACACTTACCCTGCGTTCAAATTTCTCTTTTCCACCCATCCAAAAGTGAGAGAGAGCTTCAATGTTGAATGATGCGCTTGAACGCTCCTTTTGCATGTCTTTGGGTGCCTGAAGCGACATGGGCGAAGGCGACAAGTTGAGTTGTTGCTTGATTTGTTCAAGACGCTCTACTGCGTTGGCTTTACTCATGAGCGATAAAATTGGTTCCTGTGAATAAACTATAGAAAAATGCTGAATAGCCGTTATTTATTCCACAATTAGCATAGTTACACAATCCCACCCAACTTTCTTTATATTTCCCATCATGCGATAATGGATGTCTACTTGCCATTTAGGGCGCAAATTTGGCATGTAATTGCATTAACTACCGCTTTGAAGCTTTGTTTCCTCTTTGCAATGTTGTCTTTTATTACATCTACTCTTTCTACTATTACTCTGCATGAATATGGGATCGTTTCGTCTTTTTTCTTGTGTGCTACAACGTCATGGTTGTTGACACAGTTCAGGAACCTCGGTATATTTGTACTGTTGCGTAAGCAAGTTAATGATATTGTTCTCATACGACCTATACCCATACGATTTGATCGCTTGCTCAAAAGATAGGGTGGTTGGGATTACAGGCAGCGTAAGGCTCCAGATCAAGAGTTGCTTATTTAGCATGCATCCAGCCATCTTCAAGATCAGTTACTGTATTTTTCTGTGGTACCTATTTTGCTATTAATACCGTATGGCAAAAAGGGTTCGAGAGATCGTTTTCGATGCATCAGCTGCTCGGATATGTTTAGGCTCTTGGCAATCTTATAATCGGTGAGCTTAGCACCAGTTCAGCAGCAACAATATATCCTTGTTCTCGCAATAAAATTATAATATCAAAGGTGTGATGATTTCAGTATACTTGTTTGAGCATTTAATGCAAAAGAGAGTGTATTTTTATTGAATTTTTTAATACGGAGGGAATAATGGAGGCTTACTATATATATAGTATATAAAATGCAATGATAGAAATAAGACGATTTCGATAAGCTAGCCAAGAAGTACCCAGTGCTTCTTAACATGCATGTGTACGAGGCCCTTGTTTGGGTTGACTATTCTGATGGAAACGACATTATCACTCTCTTGAGCATGGTAAATGATATCCTCCAAACGATTGTTTCTCAAGGTACAGTACTTGAAATCATAGTAAATTGTATCCTTGAGAGCTTCTACCACACGGATATAATGATCATGGATGGCTTCATCTGTCACATGAATAATCCTATCATTATTAAACATCTGGTACATATTCATATCGATCTCGGCTGTCTGTATGAAGTAGAACTTGTATACCAAATATTCAATAAACACGGGAGAAAAGCAATTTTCTACTTTGAGCAATTTTAAAGCCTTCATTTGTCTCATCTTGGGTTTATCATTGATACGGAACCAGTTTTGAACTTCGGCTTTGGTCAATTGAGGATTCTTGGCATCCACCCAGGAAAGCTTCAGAGTCTCCAATTGATTGCAGTTATCAATAATGCGGCAAACCGTGTTGAGATCAGGATTGCCCCATTCGAGAACCAAGTGTGCCAAGTTATCAAAGGTTCCCAATTTTTCAATAAATCCCCAATCAGGCTTGTTTTCATCAGTAATCGTTACTGTAACCACCTTCAACGACTGTTTGAAAAAGAGACATGCTGCTGTGAAATCGTTTGAATGGGTTGCCATACGTTCGCCTTGAGGGATAACCTCCAGCTTGTCAAATTTCCTGGTAGATTTGCTGGCAATAGACACCATTTTCTTGTAAATGTCTTTGATAGGTAGATAGCCATCCAGAACGCGCAAATTGGGGGTAAAAATGAGCGAGAACAGCTTTGAGTACAAGTCTTCGGCAGGAAAAAGCTCCTCCTCATGGAAATTTAGGATCACACATCTGACCAGTTTACCAAACGATGAGCTCTTGTTCAAATGTCGGACCAGCTTCAATAGATTTGCTTTTGAAGTAAGGATTATATCTTTGCCAAACATGAGCTGTTCAGAGATGGGATCCCATGCCTTGCACACCAAACGGCACTTGGCTAAATCTTGCACATTATTCAGACAGTCGAGTATTGCTTGAACAATCTCTGAAGGAAGATCAATAAACGCCATAGAGTGATAGAGTGTTGGATTGTGATGAAAAAAAGAAAAGAAAAAGCAAGAGAATAAACAATCAAAGAGCGAGTAGCTCTTTTTATATCTGCAATCTATCATTCTGATTTTCTCCTGCGATACAAGCAATCAACAGGTATTATATAAACTTTAAAGCTCCAAAATAACTTTTTAATAAAGCATTAAGCTATCAACGACAACAATACTTGCAATCAAAATTTCATTTACACTATCGCTTTTACTGTTATAAGAATGCGCTACGTCTAAAGCTCTAGCATCAATATTTTCAAATTTGATTTCGAATGATTTGAAGGGAAAGAAAGTAAGCGGCAGTTATTCGGTATAAAGCTAACAACAATATCATATCAAAGTTTGTAAAGTATGCCATGGATAATGAATACATGTTTCAATAAAAAAAATTACAGGACGTTAAAATGCAAAGAATACAACATTATAGTAGCTCATTTAAACCTATCAAAGTTGCTTACATTGACACTTGTAACCAGTATTCTCGCACTGATTACTACTGTACTTTCACACTGTGAATCAAAGGTCATTTACAATAGTTGCCAGACATGACAATAGCTCTCTACCACTGTATGACTAACGCTACAAACTTAATCCAAATGTACGTATGAATACACTCCTTTCTTTATACAAATGCAACGTTTGTAGCTCACTTTAAACGCAACAATATAATGCACTTGATTGCTATTGTAATTTACTATTGCTTTTATTATTTTCGTTGAATTGTTATACTGAATTTTATTGCACTAATTACAATGAATTATCTCACTTGCTTTCCAGTCTTTCAGCCAATCCCATCGCTAGAATGGGCTCGACACACACAAAAATCCTAGGAAAAAAATGCGAGGGTTTCCCTCTGTTTTTTCGTTAGGTGGGGGTTCAAATACTAGTAGATAGCCTAATATAGTAACTATCGTACCAGTAGATGAGTTAACCCACCCTTGGGTGCCAGACAATGCCTTACTACACCATCTAGCGTTAGGTGCACGGTTGAGACCCTCAATTACCATCAAGTAAG
>JAXQGS010000704.1:0-15385 GCA_037040325.1 Mucor sp. M7501 | reverse complement strand
ACCTTTGCTCATCGACATCGTCTTCAACAAACCCAAATTCAACACGCACTAGTCAAACAAAGTACGGGCAACAACTTGGACTAAACATACATGTACCACTTACATAGTAATTCAATGACTTTTACTTGTAGCTTCTGATCAAAATCTTCAAATTCTCAAATTTCACTTTTCTCTACAACAACGCAACCTATCAAAAATCCAATTGTACAGGCTTCATCAGCGCAAAAGCAGAACAATGGCAAGATGGCTTGAAAGGCATCGATTTTTGTACAGGGCCTACATGTTCATCAGAAGCAAGAGCATTAAAATGGGATTTGTTGCGATCTATAGCCTGAAGTAATTCCAAGCGCTAATGTAATGAAAATAAATCTCACTAGGACAGAAATCTCTTGAGTATCATTCATTGCAATAGAAACAGATCAAGCAGTATCATTGTGACCTAAGCTTTATTTCTCTCACAATAGTTGATTGAATAGCGGCTGAATGTATGTCAAATCAAAAAGTGGTATGTTTTATGCGAGTATCTATTATAGAAAGCTTATTTGAGGTCTGCTTCATTCAAGTTGGCGTTTGCAGGAGCTGTTTCCATTTGTTTTAAGCTACGTTCCAAGGAGTTTATACGCTCTGTCATCTCTTCTACTAAAATTCGAATAAATCAATATCTTCATGACTCAAAGCACACATCGTCTAATATTACATTTTTTGTTCATATTACTGCTAACATCATCTACTTTTGATTGCTGTATAATAACAAAGGTTAGAATCAACTACGAGATGTCTCATTGCGTTGATGTTCATACTAGTTTGTTTGCTACACTAACAAGCTTTGATCGAATTAGAGTCAGTTGAATAAAAGACATCAAATAAGCAAAGATAGAAAATGTCAGCTTACATAAACAGCCAAGTCATCTGTTGTATTTTGGGTATTGTTGATGCTAGTATCTTGAGTAGTTGTCATTTATAATGTTCAGCAAGTGAATAATGAAAAGGATAGAAGAGAAGCTGAGTGATTGATGCGACAGCATCCACTATATTTATAGAGTCACGATAGACGAAAGGCTGCTTATTATTGCCCTTTTTCCTCTTTTATAAACACAATGTCTGATATCAACACTACTAATCAAGAACCCGTACTCACTGATGAACAGATTCTCGAATTCGAGCAACAAATCAAAGACGAGGAAGCTCAGAAAGTAATATTTATCTAGGCAGACTTTATCCATCAATGTATCTAAAAGAAATCGCCACTTTCAGATACCCTTAGTTTGTCAAGAAGCCTCCATTGACACCTTAAAAGAAGAATTCAAGGATAATGAACCCTTTTTGAAGAAAATTGGCGTAATATAGAAGCAGATGTTCTGCCGCAATAAGTTACTGAAATGTACATTTCATGTAGAATCTGAGCAAGGCTCATGACAAAATTAGAAAATGTCGCGGCGATGGTAAATTTTGTCGATTATGCAAAACACTAAAAGATGAGTCTAACAATTTCTTACAGGCAATTGCTTCTACCGAGGTACGTGCTTACTGTGATGCTAGAAGGACGCCCTTTTTAAGTGTGTGCTGCAGCTTTATCATTCGCCTGGTTCGAGAGTGCAATGAAGGACCCCGCAAAATACAATGAACGCCTTGCTAAACTCAAGCAGACCTGTGAACTATTAGAATCAAGTGGATTTGAAAAACTGGCTTTTGAGGATTTCTATGATGTGACACTCCAGCAATACGAATCAATGAATCAGAATGATCCTGACATGCTCTTGGTTGGATTTCAATCTGATGAAATTAGCAATGCTATTGTCATGCACTTCCGATTCATTGCTTCAGCCTTCCTTCGTATTCATGCTGCAGAGTATGAGCCGTTCCTGATCGACGAAATGGTATCTATTGACGAATTCTGTTCAATGCATGTAGAAGCGTTTGGTAGAGAATCGGATCATTTGCAAATCATTGCGCTTAGTAGAGCTCTGGACGTTCCTATTCAGGTTGTTTACTTGGATGGTGGTGTTGATGATGAGGCTGCTATCCATGAATTTTGGCCATCTGATCAGGATGAACGAGAGAAGATCAAGACACCCATCAAGTTGATTTACAGACCTGGTAATTATCTTTACGCCTTAAGATCCAAATAGTAAACTAACATGTCCGATGTAGGCCATTATGATATTTTATATGAAAAGATTTGAGCGTACTGCTAATTTATGTACAAGAATAAACTCAATTTCAGGAGATTTCTATCCGGCACAAATAGTACTACGTTTTTCTTTGTAGAGAAAGCTGGACCGCAGCAGACACTGTATTTATTTAATGAAAATATAGTATGGTATCTCGAATCGCTTAATATGAAAAAAGGTCTGTTGCCAATGTAACGACATCTGCATAGTCTTCAATTGAATCCCAATCCTTGTCAACGGAGGCGAACTTTGATGTAACTTCCGTCAATATGTCAATCATGTTTGGCATTTCGCTTGGACTCGTCAAATGATGACAATCAAATAAGATTTGCATAAACTCGCTTCGATCATACAACATTCTGGGTGTGTTAATCTTGTTTTTGGGATCCTTCAGAACAAGAAGCATATTCACTATGGCACATCTTCCAATGCGGGTTCTGTGCAGCAGCTGTTCTTTCACCTCTGGCACTGTTTGAAGTACCTGGATACCAACCATTAATAAAGCCAGAAAGGCTACGCCACTATCGCCGGTTGATGTATCCTCATAATATCGTGTGTTAATAAACTGTATGATTTCCTTTAGCTTCCAACCAATAGTTTCGTCAGTTTCAGCAAACTGAACAGCTCCTCTGGCACTGTCTAGCTGCTGGCAGATTTGCTTGATTTGTGCTAATAAAAAGGCAAACTCTTTGACGATGTCTTGGTCACTTCCAGAAAACGATTCAACTATGTTATGCATTTCAGCCAGCTTCTTGAACGGAAGGGACCTGACATTGTCAATGATGCAATAAGTAGAGTTGCTATCGTCATCACTGCTTATATCTTGAAGATCTTCTCCTATGTTGTCGTCGTAGTATAGTTCATCATAGCCACACTTGACAACGGTTGTTGAGCTACTGGACGATTTGGTCGCAATAGATTGAGGCCGAATGGCTTGATCCCGTGGTCGTCTTGGTTTCTTGGAAGACTTTTTTCTTTCAAACAAAGAGTAGATACTAGAAAAATAAGACGAAGACATTTTCACGGACAAGAAAAAAGAGGAAAGAAAAGAAAAGAAAAGGCGGTTTTGACATTGATCTGTGTTTTATATGAATTTGTTACTGTGTGTGTCGATTTTTGTACAACTGTCATGCGCAAAAGAAAAAGGGGGAAAAGGTGGAGTTTTTATACAGATAAAATGGGCATTTTCGATAAAATAATAGATGGAATTGTATGTACATTGTGAAGCTGCGTATTTAAAAGGTTTCATCTTGGTTGGGACAATTTTCAGTAGCATGATCGCCCACATCGTCGCAATTATCGCAATACTAGTAGCGTTTGAGCAATGTTAGTAAAACACTTCTTTCACACTTGAACCAAACATACCTTTCCTAGAGACAAGTCAGATTTACATTGCAAAACGTCATGTCCGTAACTATCACACAGCTCACAATAGTCTCCATCCAAGTGGGCCTTGGATTTGGATTGTGCTGGTGGAGGAGTTGGCGATGTGGTTGTCGTTGTGTTGGTAGGAGATATAAGAAAGTTTTTATGGCCTTCGTTGGTCTGATTCTTGAGGTCTTGCAACTCTCTCTGAAGGCTCGCCACCTTTTTTCTTTCTGCTTCCAGCTTTTCCTCTAAATCTGCTTCGCTAAACACTCGGCTTTCCACCAACGACTCCAACTCTGCTAGATCCTTGCTCAGCTGGTTGACTTGACTCTTTTCTGCTGATAAACTGTGTCTGTGTGATTCGTTTTCTTTCTCCAGTTGATGTATTTTCTCTTGTAACTCCTTGTCGTTGCCGTGGGTCGCTTGAGCGGTTGCCAATCCACCGTCTTCAGTGCTGCTTAACGGCCTTTTCAAGTCTTGCTTCTCGAGCGCAAGCATTTCATCCATCAAATTGTTGAAATCTTGCTCCAACTGCTTGTTTGATTCAACCAATTCAGCATTCTCCTTTTCCAGGGCCATCTTGGACAACTTCATTTGATAGTGTTCGTCTTCTGCTTTTGCTTGTGCCTCGAATGCGTTGTCGGCCTCTTCGATGAGTCGTTTTTTATCAGCCAATTCCCTCTCGAAATCAGCTTGCAGGCTTTCAAACTTTTGCTCGACAGAGAGTGTCTGCTGTCTGGCTTGATTGAGTTCCAGCTTCAACTGATCCACCTCATGGCCCATGGTAACAATGGTGAGTCTCTCGTTATCCAATTCTGCCATTGCTAATTCAAGCTGCTCTTCTAATCGGTGTCTTTGATCAGCTTCATCTGTGATGGCGCCTGTTTCTGTGCTGATGGCGTTTGTATGACTACGGTTCATCTCGTTTAGTCGTGTTTCAATATCTCGTTCATCGTCGTCAAATAAGGTGCTTTGCTTGTATTTCAGATCTGCAATCGTGTAATCTAGTTGCTGAATGTGCTGGTCCTTTTGTTGTAAATCCAACTCGTGCTGTTGCTTCAATTGAATGACCGATTCCTCATAGGCATGGATTGCTTCTAATCCTGCTCTTCTCAGTTCCTCACATTCCTTCTCTAGTGACGCTGTCGTAGCTTCGCTTGCTGATGCTTCCTTTCTCACTTGCTCCACAGTACCGGCGTGTTCTCTGTTCAACCGCAGCTGCTCGTCTTTGGTCGCTTGAAGTTGATTTTGTAATTCACGCACCAAGGTCTCTAATCGCTCAATGCGCCGCTGATCTTGAGATTGCTTTTCTTCGTCTCTTTGGTTTTTGGCAAGTGATGCGTCCCGTTCCGCTAGATTGTGCTGTAGCTGCTCGACCGTCAATTGCAACTGCTCCAATTCCCTGGACAAACGCTGGCATTGGCTTTCGCCTTCCTGTACCTGCAATGAGAGGCTTTCCTTGGACGACACTAACCGCTCCCATGCCGTCTCTTTGCTCTTCATTTGCACCAGCAGTTGATCTCTTTCTCGCTGCGTTTTTTCCAGCATTTCGTAGAGCTGGTCAGTGTCATCTTGCTGCTCTGTCTGTCGCTGGCTAGGTGCAGGAGATGGTTCTGCGGGTGGAGGAGTGGGTGTAGGTGGAATTGGCGTCTGCTTCTTTGGAGTCAGGGCGATGGGAGGCGGAGTAGGAGTTGATTTCTTGTTAATTGCGGGTAATGAAGAGGTGGACGATGTCGAGGTAGTAGCGGCTGAAGTAACAGTAGCAGCAGAGGCAGAAGCAGAAGCAGAAGGGGTAGACACAGCGCCTGTCGAGTTGTTTGTGGTTGGCGGGGCAGGAGAAGACGGCGATTTAGTTTTGGGTATGGCTGAAGTGCGCAAGGTATGTGATCTCCTTGTCGATGTGGAAGTGGATGCACTCAATTTCACACTTCCAGAGCCGTTTCTCGTCAGCGGTAAATTGGATCGACGCGTGGTGGGAGGGGTGATGGAGGACGACGGCTTCGCTGCTGGCAGAGGAGGCGAGTGTATGACCACCTTCTCTACTGCAATAAACAGGCCTGATTTGGCTGGACATGTGAAATACCTCTTGCTAAAAAATGTGTGTGTGTCTACATCAGTATTCTGATTGAGAAAAATACTTGATAAAATATTCATTTACCCCTGAACACTTCCATCATTCTTTCCCTTTCCCTTCTCATCGAGCTCAACGCCAGCAAAGATGCCAGGCTTACCGTCCACTGAGCCCACAAACCGAAGTGTGCCAGCCATGTTGTCGAGCGAGGGGAGGGTCACGCGTTGTCCCGTCTTGCTGGCTTCTTCCTCTTTGGCTTGGAATCGGTTCTTGGGTGTTCGCACAGGAATTGAGGGCAGTCTGGTTTGAATTCTTGACATTTTTCAAGGTGGAATAATGTTGGATAAAAAGAAAAAGAAGAAGAAAACAAGGAGAAAGAGCAAGCACCTTTACATTTATCTCGGGTGGCATTTTTATGCTCAGACAAATGGGTCCCATTATTGATTTGCAGGCACGCCGGATCAATCAGATGCTCTTTGTTAATGACTCGGAATGAACAAACCACTCACCAGAGATGTAAACAATCCGCTTTGTGTCGATTCCACAAGCCGTCTTCCTTGGTAGTAGAGCAGCATTTCCAATGGTGAAATGGCCGTGTCTACGCCACATGTGGGCATTGCACTTGAAAAAGTGCCAGTGAACATTGGCACACACAAAGCAGCAAGAGATAACACTGCTACTACCCGTGTAAAACGTTTCACTGAATTAAACCATTTATGCATTATCGTCATGCTCCTCTGTCTCTCATTTGACTACAAACATGAGATAAAGCCCTCTTGATTTATATCGCCACGACATATGCCTACGAGTATGGGAGATCCTCCTAAATAATAAAATGTGCCCGCCATCATTCAACCAGACCATCTTTAGACATTACAACAATGATCCTTCTGCAATGGCTTGCAGACATCATTTCTTTTATTTTGCATTATGTACAATCAGAAATAAATACATTTAGTTGTCGGCTTGAACCCACTCGACGTTGGAAGGAGTCCAGTCAATGAGCTCACCAGCCTTACCAAACCACAAACCAATCTCCTTCTCAGCAGCTTCGAAAGAGTCGGAACCGTGGATGATGTTTCTACCAACAGAGATCTGTTTCACACAACAAGTTTGTTAGGACCGTTCAGTGAGGGGTTGTCAGCATGCACTTACACAGTAGTCGCCACGGATAGTACCAGGCTCGGAGGCAAGAGGATCAGTGGCACCGAGCATGCGGCGACCTTGCTTGATAACATCCTTGCCTTCCCAGACCTATGCATCACTTTTTTTTCAGCTGCTATATTCATAACCGCATAGTAACAACACATACCATGGCAACAACGGGAGTACCGCTGCTAATGTACTTGACGAGGCCAGCAAAGAAAGGACGCTCCTTGAGGTCATCATAGTGCTTCTCAGCCATCTCCTTGGAGGGAGCAATAGCCTTCAAACCAACGAGCTTGTAACCACGTTCTTCGAATCTTTGGATGATCTTACCGACTAATCCACGTTGAACGCCATCAGGCTATTTTACATGACGATGATTGTTAGTCTATTTGCTCTTTTGGGTTTAGAAGTGTGTCCTGCTTACCTTGATGGCAATGAAAGTACGCTCGCTGAAGGTACCCCTATCATACGTGTCACTAAATCAGCGCCACGGTATCATAATTAGGATCTATAGCAACTTACTTGACACCAGCAATAGGCTTGGAATCAGCAGCAACAGGCTCTAGATAAGAGCTTTAGTTAACCCTTTGCTCAATTCAATGATACTGGCAAGTTACTTACTTTGGAGATAAGCATAAGAGAGAGCACTGGCAGTAACAACACCGGCAGTAGCCATGGCCATGTGGCGGGAACCAGCAGTAGCAGTGGCACGGCTAGCAGTGGCAAAAGTGCGGGCTAATTGAAGGATACGCGTAAGCTTTTGTTTGATTTGAAATAGTTTCGTGATGTCTTACCCTTGATAGAAGCAGCAGCAGGTCTGACAGCTATACAAAACACAAAGAGACGTGAGCATTGACATTTCATTAGCCTTCATGTAAATACGTTACCGAAACGGGCAGCGGTACGAGCGAACATTGTTTTAACGAAAATGTGATGAAGTAAGAAAGAAAAAAACACAAGAATCTTTCCAGGCCCTTTCTTTTATATCAAGCTATTACGCTAAATACTACTCCTTTGAGCATCTATATTTACATGAGGGGATTATCTTGATCCCATTGGAAAACCTTAAAATGAACCGGGGGCTCCATCTCAATTGCATCACACAAACTTCCAAATGCAATCGGATTTGTACATTTCAGCTCAAAATATATACAGAGTGTATAATATATAAAACCAACTCAGATGCTTATCAAAAGGTGAATAGAACGACATGTTCAATTTGAGCTAATTCTGTGGTAGTGTATGCCAATGCGTGCGATAGCCAACTCTATTGAAAGCTTGCATGAAAGTGCAAACAGATCAGGAATTAGTTTAAATAGCCATGACAGATCACGTATCTCCCATGCAGATGTTTACCATTTCCATGACAACCATGGCCATCACCTGTCAAATGTTAAAAGACGCAGATCATGTTGTGTGATGAGATTCAGGCACGGTTACCTCGGTGGTCTGATCCAGGCATCCTGCGCTTCCTAGCATGATGTTCAAGTCTCGGATGGCTTTTGTGGCTTTGGATGTCCCACTCATGCTTTGTGCATTGGGATACCGTGTTCAAGGTCGAACGCCAAATGTCAACCGAGTGACTCTTTTGACTTGATCGGACCAGTTAAAATTTTTTTTTAGGTATAACAATCTGAACATGGCAGGCTGTAGACTAGTTCTTTCTTTTTCTCCTTGTGAGCTTTTAATCTATAGTTGAAATGTCTGCTGAATACGAGGGTGCTATCGGTATTGATTTGGGTACTACGTAAGTAGACTTCTGACTGGATCCATCATGTGTTTTCGTTCTTGTTGCCTATCCAGCATCGTACATTTGGATTGAATATATGCAAAAAGAGCTGGCATGGACGAGACACACAACGCAACATTGCCGACTTAGACATTAACTCCATTTCATCCAATTTATAGCTACTCCTGTGTTGGTGTTTGGGAATCCGAGCGTGTTGAAATCATTGCCAACGAGCAAGGTAACCGTACCACTCCTTCTTACGTTGCCTTCTCTGACAATGAGCGTCTCGTCGGTGATGCTGCCAAGAACCAAGCTGCCATGAACCCCAAGAACACCGTCTTCGATGCCAAGCGTCTTATTGGTCGTCGTTTCGATGATCCTGAGGTCAAGGAAGACATGAAGAACTGGCCTTTCACCGTTGTTGATAACAACGAGAACCCTTTCATTCAAGTTGAATTCGAGGGTGAGACCAAGACTTACTCTCCTCAAGGTAATGGAAAAAATTTTCTCTTGCAGTTTGATGTGACGATTTTAACATCCCATGTGTCGATTGATAGAAATCTCCTCCATGGTTCTCATCAAGATGAAGGAAATTGCTGAAGCCAAGCTCGGTAAGAAGGTCTCCAAGGCCGTTGTCACTGTCCCCGCTTATTTCAACGACAGTAAGTATTAGTTTGAATTTGGAATAGCATAGATGTGGGAAATGCTAAATTGGTGCAATTAGGTCAACGTCAAGCCACTAAGGATGCCGGTACCATTTCCGGTCTTGATGTTCTCCGTATCATCAACGAGCCTACTGCCGCTGGTAAGTTTTTCATAGTCAACGTGGCAGTCAAAGCACTGGATTTGACACATGGTTCATTTTAGCTATTGCCTACGGTTTGGATGCCAACGACAAGAAGGAACGTAACGTCCTCATTTTCGATTTGGGTGGAGGAACCTTCGATGTCTCCCTCTTGACCATCTCTGGTGGTGTCTTTGCTGTTAAGGCCACTGCTGGTAACACTCACTTGGGCGGTGAAGATTTCGATAACACTCTTGTCAACCACTTTGTCCAAGAGATCAAGCGTAAGCACAAGAAGGATATCACTGGCGATGCCCGTGCTCTCCGTCGTCTTCGTTCCGCTTCCGAGCGTGCCAAGCGTACCTTGTCTTCTTTGACTCAAACCACCGTTGAGGTTGATTCTCTCTTCGATGGTGTTGACTTCCAATCCAACATTACCCGTGCCAAGTTCGAGGAAATCAACTCTGTTGCCTTCCAAGGTACCGTTGAGCCCGTCGAGCGTGTCCTCAAGGATGCCAAGATTGACAAGAAGAAGGTTGACGAGATCGTCCTTGTCGGTGGTTCTACCCGTATCCCCAAGATCCAATCTCTCCTCCAAGACCTCTTTGACGGTAAGGAGTTGAACAAGTCCATCAACCCTGATGAGGCTGTTGCCTACGGTGCCGCTGTCCAAGCTGCTGTCCTCACCAACCAAGCCGGTAACGAGAAGACCCAAGACCTCCTTCTTTTGGATGTTGTCCCTCTTTCTCTCGGTGTTGAGATGCAAGGTGGTATCATGGCTGTTGTTGTCCCCCGTAACACTCCTATTCCTTGTCAAAAGTCCAAGGTTTTCACCACTGCTGCTGATAACCAAACCACTGTTACCTTCCCTGTCTATGAAGGTGAGCGTTTGATGACCAAGGAGAACAACCTCTTGGGTGAGTTCTCTCTCTCCGGTCTTATCCCTGCTCCCCGTGGTACTCCTGAGCTCCTCTGTACCTTCGATCTTGATGCCAACGGTATCTTGAAGGTCACTGCTCAAGATAAGACTACTGGTCGCAAGGCTGATGTTACCATCTCCAACTCCACCCGTCTCTCTGCCGCTGATATCGACCGTATGGTTGAAGATGCTGCCAAGAACGCCGATGCTGATAAGGAGCGTGAAGCCGTTGTCCAAGCCAAGCAAGACCTCGAGTCCTATGTCTACCAAGTCGAGAACAACATCTCTGACCCCAACGTCAACATGAAGCTCCGTCGTGGTGACCGTGAGGCCATTGAGACCGCTCTCGCTGAAGCCATGGAACTCATGGAGATCTCTGCTGAGGATGCCAACGCTGACGACCTCAAGTCTGCTCAATCCAAGTTGAAGCGTGCCTCTACTCGTGCCTTTGCTCACGTCTACTCTCAACGTCGTTAAATCCCTCTTTTTTGTTGATTCATTAGCGATAAAAAGATGTTATAAAAAAAAGATTATCTTCTTTACTTGTTTATATATATAAAAAATTACATTTTCATTCTATACATCACTTAATGTTTTCTCTGAGCGCTGTGTGTGTGTGTGTGTGTGTGTATAGTATATCAGAACTTGACATGCAATAGCACACAGGTTCCTTGCATTGATTCTCTTTCATTTCGAACGCATCCGAAGTCCTCCCAAAACGAGCTTTTGGGGTTTTCAACATTCGCATTCATTTTATTACTACATGTACATTTGAGAGAGAGAGAGAGAGAGAGAGAGAGAGAGAGAGAGAGAGAGAGAGAGAGAGAGAGCAGGACGCATACATGCTAGAACTATTCAAGTAAAGAAAAGAAAGGAAGAGAAAAAGAAGAAGGGAGGAGGATAAAGAAAAAGCAAACAAGGGAAGAAGGAGTACATGGCTGCTGGAATACAGCAGTGATCCAAGAATCACTCGAATCTGATTGTCGAATCCATTTGATATCACCGCGCAAATACAGCAGACGGAAGGGTAACTTTAGACAAATTGAAGATACAGAAATATACATACAAAGGGGGGGGGGTAATAAAGGAGGCACTCTTTCTTGAGCTTATAACATGTCAAGAAGGATAAGCGGAAGAGAAATCGACCGGAAATGAATAAATCAAACTATTACACAATGATGCTGATGATGATGTTTATGATGGAGCAACGGCATAAGTAATGCCCCCCTTGGATCAATGCCGCACTAATTTGATCGTAATTAAAAAACATTGAATGTTTGTATAACAACAAAGCACTTGACTTTGACGTTAAATTAATTTCTCTTTTGCTAAAATTAAGCTGAACCTTATCTGGGCACACAAGGAGATGCCTATACCACCACACCTTGTTTGTGCTTTCTATACTCTGCTGTTACATACAGTCATGTATGTAGGCTTACTATGCTTAATAAGGAGAGATTGCGAGTTTCATATTAATGTAAATCTTCAAGGAAGCCTATTAATATATTTAATAAGAGATAAATTTAGTAGACGTAGCAAATCAGCAAATGTACGGTGCAAGTAGAGAAGCATCTCAATATGTATTGATCTGCTACACTGATAAAACTTTAATAGATCAGTGCATATATAAGGTGCATTAGCTCTAATAATAGTTTTATACATGGTAGCAACAACGGTAGCGAGACACTCTCTCTACGTGCTGCATGGTGAGGAGTGAATACAACAGGTTGCAACAAGAAGAGGCAGCAGAGAACAAGAGCCAGGAGAGAGAGAGAGAGAGTCGACAGGGAATTGAGGGAGAGAAAGAGATCATATTGAAATTTGGACAGTTTATATGTATTGTAATATAAGGGAGCATTGGATATACTGACAAGGTTGACTTCGCACTTGTATTACAATCCATACTATACATAGGGAGATCCGTAAATAGAGATGGCTCCTCTGTTTTCCTCACTCACTCTCTTTCTCTTTTTTAATATGAATTGATAGCCATCCCCCCCTTGAAATAACTTACAAACATTGAGTCATGAATAAAGTGCGCATCAAAGATGTGATGGCAAAAGAGTGTGTGCAAGAGAGAGTGTGTGTGTGAGAAAGAGATGCAAGTTGCTTTTATTACTGCAGTTGTGCTGTGCATCTGATTTTCGATATGATGGAAGCCGATAGTCTATTCCAGCCAAGGCAAAGATTACAATTGTGGCAACTACATGATGTCTATAAAGTCAATAGACAACGAAATTTGTAAATTAGAAATAAGAACAGGGATTTGTTTTTGAGGAGACAGTACATTACATAAATTTACTATTTGGGGAGAACAAGAAAAAAAAAGGGTCAACATCAGTGATGGTATATTTGGGGGAGTTACAAGCTTTTTGATGCTACTGTTTACTAGTAGGTTTTGTAAGGGGATAAAGTTTATTACAAGTTTACAGCTACAATTTTGTGAGGCTATAAAAGCGTCTGATTTCCTGATGAGTTTTCTTTCTTCTTTCTTTCTTCTCGTCTTGCTTACACATCAAATCACATTACAAACATGAAATCCACTTGCGTTCTGCCCTCACTTTCAGATTTATTGAACCCCACAACAGCGCCTTATTACAATCATCATCAACACCATCGCAATCACCATCATCATCAGCCACCACAGCAACAAAGATACACAAGACCATCATCCCATGCAGTACTCCAAGTGTCCAACCTACTCACAGAAGAGGATATAGAGGACTATGATGACGAACCTGTAAAAGCTAAAAGGAAGAGGGCTTCTCCATCACAATTAAGCGTTCTCAACCGAGTGTTTGAACAGACATTTTTCCCTTCAACAGAGCTACGAATGGAATTAGGAAAACAACTTGGTATGAGTCCAAGAACAGTTCAGATTTGGTTTCAAAACAAGCGTCAATCCATAAGAACACGAGAGCGAGTCGTGACCCATATCGCATCGCCACCCATTTCACCTTCAATCCGACATTATGCATCTCCACCACCGCCTCCTACATACCACCATCATTATAGCCAAAAGCCTGCCCACATCTCACTTCCTCCACTTCGACTACCTCAACCACCTACGTTTCCATTAACCCCATCTTCATCGGTGCAATCAAGCCCAAACTCCTTTGATAACTCAATTCTCTTTCGCGATTATTGATCTACATTTGACTCACTCACCCGCTTTCCCTCTCTTTGCTATTAACATGTGTATGTGAATTCTCTCTTTTTTCCCCCTTTTTATAGCTCTATTCCCTCTGTCTCTATCAAATTTATGTTTAATATTCTTTCCTTTATATGTTTATATATTTTATGCAAAAATCCCCTCGAAAAATCAACCCACTTACAACTGACATTGTACGCAAATATACATATTATCCTTTGCTCTCCCTTTTTGAATAAAAGATCAGCGTTTTTCTTGTTTCTACAGTAATAAAGTACCAGCCTTCCGGTTTATTATTAGTATTCTACCTTGATACATGTAAAGATCTGCTAATTTCATTAATCACTTGTTGTGTTGCATTTACCCGCACTAAAAATCAACTAAAATGTGATTTCAATGGGGGGAGCGGCAGGAAGAGGGATGGCAGAGGAGAGTGTCAACAAGAAGAAGCTGATAAAGAGGGGGTGAAACTTGCTTTCTTTCTTTACCGTCTTCTACAGACACATGCCCAGATAGACAAGAGCACGGCCTTGACTTGTATTTGGAAAGTATATTGCCTGTTGACTGTTTACATTATATTTTAGCATCTTGCACTTGAATAGTAAATTTACACGATCAGTGTTTTAAAGGGGTAAAATGTGTGAGAAATAACCATCAAGTTGGATTTTATTTTAATATCAAATAAACATGCGCATAAATATATCTAAATGTTGGTATTGATTTCACGGATTGCGCATATTTGTTTACCTTTTTGTTTGTACAGTAGATGGTTTTATTTGAATGATGTCCGTTTCCCTTGGTCTCTTGATTTGCTCTTTTGACAAGTTTTAAATAGCCATCATGGACCTCGTTTCATCTACCCTTTAATTGTGATATAAAAAGCAATGTGAGAGCAAGAGACAGGAGGCATGTATCATTATAACATCAAACAAGAAAGTCAGTGTTTACAATAGTGGGTTTGACTCGTTGGCTGACATAGTAACACAATCCAACAAACGATCAAGATGATTGTCTCCTTGTTTTACCATAATGTATCACACCTTTTTTTTAAAAAAAAAACTTGATAAAAAACTAGTTGTCTATTGTATCACAGGCTACTATATACCAACTCGCATGAATTAAATTCATTTTAGTTAGCTTTCAGTTGCGATTGCACGAAACGATAAACTATAAATGTCACATTGAGATGCAAGTTGAAATAACAAACAAAAGAGTAAATGTTCTTGGAATCTTCTTTGTGAGTGGTTTGATGATGCGTCTTCCTTTCTGACTTTTCAGGAACCAAATACACTCTTCTCTTGAGAGACATAGAACGGCTCTATCATCCTGATAATGATTATGAAATTTCGCTGTTCAATATATAGTATTTAGGACATTATTAAAACGATTTAGCTAGTTGGCAGTAAATAAGCGTATGTAGTACATCTGATTAGACTTGAATCGTGTTTACACATAATATCAAATATGGCCAACTCATGTCGATGCGACTCAGAAAGCCATAGCAAAAAGCATCTTACCGAAGCTGTCGTCTGAACCCAAGAAATGTGCCCAATAATAACGAGAGATTCTTAACATGTATACCCAAATGTCAGATTTCAAATTGCTGCAGCATGCGATTGAAACCTACAGGGTGACGCCGGCAGATATTGAGCGTAGCAAAAGCAATTAGACGTCTACAGTGTCTTTTGTCATTCATAAAAGGTGGTTGTCAGGGCAAAAAGCAGCATTAGCTGGGATTGAATTTCAGAGCTGGCTGCTGTCTGTGCTCCTCCAGATCCTTCGGTTGGACATCCCAAAACCTTTCAGGGGCAATTACACGAAATTTTTATAAGTGAACAGCAGGTATTTCCTTAAACCTTTGCGTGTAAAATTAAACGAGGAATCTAATGGTGCTCATTTTAAAGCGATCTCTTTAGTCTGTGGAGAGCAACTGTCAAAAAATGCAAAACAGGTTTTTGGAGAAAAGGTCTACAAACACTATAATAAATTGATCCAACGACACTTTTACATGCTCCAATGCGTTTCTACGATTGTTTTGAGCAT
>JAXQGS010000703.1:0-15357 GCA_037040325.1 Mucor sp. M7501 | reverse complement strand
CCTAACGAAAAAACAGAGGGAAACCCTCGCATTTTTTTTTCTAGGATTTTTGTGTGTGTCGAGCCCATTCTAGCGATTTGATTGGCTGAAAAACTGGACGGCAAGTGAGATACACCTTTGTAAATCATTGTAATTATTATAATAAAAACTAGATTAATGCTCCCACAAAAATATTAAAAGCGATGGTAAAACAAAATAGCATTCAATTATGCTTTGCTTGTGTATAAAACGAACTTGAGACACTGAATTTGAAGAAAGAAAAAAGTGCATCTAGACATTTTGATTTAACCTGCTGTATGTAATGTTGGTTATGTTAAAGAGCAATACATGCTTCTTGTTATTATGTCAAAATACAATATAAATCGAATCTGCTGCCAAATAATTACACTTTTATAGAGAATGCATCCATAGGATGATGCATTTACACACTTCTGAGCACGCTGCTGGGGCCTACCGCTTGATAATGGTCTACAATATTATTGTGTAATGATGTATTAATTTATTTCTAAATGTAAGGATATATCTATATTATATACAAGCAAGAGGGTACTCTATTTCTATTAGTCTGTAAATCCACTCCAGTTTCTTAGTCGTTGCCCCCATATTTTGAGGATCACTAGCAAAATGAAGAGTACAACACTTAAACCAGTCAGGAACACGCATGTCCAACCAGCACCAATGCTGGAGACCAAAGGGTTGGAAATCAATGTCAAGACGCAAGCCATAACCATACGCACAAGGTTAGCAGAAGCTGTAGCGGAAGCACCTGATCCAGGGTTGGCATCTACAATGTATGCTGAAGTGGCTGTCATGATTTGATTCATGCCAAATGATTGTATACCAAAAGCAACGATGGGTGCCCAGAAAGTCAGGCCGCTTTCAATGCTCCAGCCGAAGAGCAAAAGACCAAATGGAATGAACAGACAAGCAGGCCAAATGTTGGCAGTTAATCGGTCTTCGCAGACTGCCTGACCACCACGCAAACGACGAGAACGAAGCAGTAACCTATCAGACAATGCACCACCTAATATAGAGCCAAACAAGTTGCCAATGCCAGCTCCGAGGTAGGACAAGCCAGTTTGCCACGAGTTGAAACCATAGTATTCTTCATAAAGATCAGGAATAATTGTTTCGACGGCAAACATACATCCAAAAGCAATGCCTGACACGAGAGACGCAATTAAGATAAAGGGGTGTTTGAGTAAGATGAAGGCTGCAAGAGGGTGTTGACGTCCCTTTCTGGATTCCTCTTCAATGGTGATTTCGCTTTGATCCACTGTGGCTTCCTCTTTGCCTAAATCTTGTGCTGCTGGCTGATTCAATTCGTCGTATGGGGTGATTACTGTTTTATCGTCATTCCATTTAGATTCATCTCTGAATGTCTCTGGGAAGACGAGGAATAGGCCGACGGCAACCGTTCCTGCAAATGCAACGCAAAACCAAAAGGTAGCTCTCCAAGACAGGGCACTTATGATTAGAAAACCACCGACAATAGGACCTACTAGTGGACTATGGGTATTTGTTAGCTTTACATCTAAAATCGCTTGTACAGTAACGGAACTCACCCTAAAAACAACCCCAAGAAAAACTTTCCAAACGCTGCTCCACGCTTTTCAATGGGGTAGCAATCCGAGATAACACCTGCTCCTACTGATTGACCACAAGAGGATCCAACGGCTTGCACACATCTTAGCACCACTAAGCCCCTGATGTTGTTAATTAAGGCGCAGCCCAAGGAGGAGACGGCAAATATTATCATGGAAACAAATAGCAGAATACGGCGAACCTGCCAAGTATCAGACATGGCGGCCCAAAATACAGGGGCGATACCCATCATCAAGATAAACAGTGCGGCTGTCAATGTTGTTGCAATGGATGGTGCATTCAAATCAGCTGTAATGTATGGTATGCCTAGTTGGAAGAGGAATGTGATTAGTGATAGCTGCCACTATATAGATGGGACACTGCCTTTCATCTATACCTGGAAAATAGATGGTACTAGCAAACCCAGCAGTACCAGCACATAGTCCTATGCACACCAAAATGACACCTTTTGTTGTAGTGCCAAGTGTTCGTGGATCTTGAGTTACTGGAGGCTTGACGGATAGCTTTGAACGCAACACTGATTTCAAGCTGGGCGAAGTGTCTGTCATAACGAAACAATGCGAAATCGGATTTTGTGATCCAAGAAAAAAATTTAAGCTCTATTTATATAGCTTCACTTGTGATTGAGACCAAGCATCATTGATACGATTGCCGTCTCTTCCGCGCCATTACATGTCCGCCATGTAACATCCATGTCAATTCGGATGCAAGAGAGATCAATCATGCCAAGGTTGCTTGAAGCTAGATGGCATAGACCCCACCCGCCATGTAAAACAGGATTTTCAGGCTTACAATAACTATGCTTTTGCATAAAGTGTCATAAAGAACAATCTCAAGTTGCCATCCAGACATGGGGAGCTCACATCCACCAATCACCCACGAGAAATTTTTAGCTCCAATGCTTACAAATAAAAGTAAGCAGATTAGTAAACACTGTAAACAATGACATTTGTGCTGATTTGATCCTGATTTGAGGCTACAGAAAAACGCTAGTTTATTCTCACTTTTTTAGTTTACAATGCCAACTAGCTACAGTATACGAGCCGCCTGTGTGGTGCAGCAGACAGATGAGAGACCATTTGCCTGCTTCAGACACAGTGACGGTGCCATCGTAAGTCTGCTCTTGTGGGTAATACATGAGCTTCACCAGCTTCCCGCTTGGACTCTTCACTGCCAGTTTGTGGTGTGTTGCTCTATAGTCCAGTCTATTTGCACGGATGCTGAAATGGTATGTCTGCAGAGGGTAGAATTGATAACACTGCGGTTCCTTGATGTAGAATTCATTGTGATCTACGTAAAGTTGCACGAAATCAAACGATGTTTCCGTGGGTTGTTGCGTCTTGATGCGCACACAGAGAGCCAGCGGATAGTGATTTTTGTTGACTACTTCTTGCTGCTGATGCCCTGAAGAGGCACTCGGTACAGCCTTTGGGCCAGTGTATATTTTAAGCCACCCGCTCTTTTGATGAGGAGGCAAGACAGCCTTCACTTTGCATATTCGGTTGTCGTTGTCGTCTGTAATACACTGAGCCAGCCCTCTGGTAGCAGTGCCGTCATCGCTCTCTGTCTCGGCATAGCAGCTGATGTTGGTTTGCGATAGCTTGAATTTGACGTAAAACACACTGTGCTCGTTCTCCTGCAACTGCACATGGTATTTCAGGAAACGCATGCCATACCAGAAGAAGGGATTGCGAATATAAGGCAGCAGGAAGAAGGCGTACGATGACAGCGGAGGATCCAGACACTGGTCGTGGTGGTGCTTGGGAAAATGTGTCATGATCATGTCGTGTGGTTTAGCGAGAAACCAATGTGATTCCATCTTGTTGTCGTTCTGTGGGTAAAAGGGTGAAGCCAGCCAGCAATCAATCATGCGATATTCGTCCTCGATTTTGACTAGATTTGTGCGCGTGAGTAAGCAAGCCCTTTGTCATAAAAAAGACATGTTCACCTACCTGAGCACCAAGCATGGTTGAGAGGCAGCTTGTTCTCGGAAGCAGAGACTGTATCTTTGGGCGCTACAAGTGGCAGTGCGTTAGTGGGACCTGTATTGCTATCAGTTCAGCCTTTTTACCTAGGATAACAACCTTTTAAATAACCATATACAACACGGGCATCCTCAAAGCCAGCAGCGTGAGCCATAGCGGCAAATAGATGTGCCATGCCAAACGAAGATTTGCATATTCTTTTCTCCAGAACCTGTTCCGCTGACTCATTCATGTAATCGGACGATATCATGGTCTCTGCCACCAGCGATGCAGCTTCTTCTTCCAGGAGATTCATGGCATCCAGCTTTTGTGCTGTGATTTCATGTGGGCTCTTGATGGCAGACGTGTCATCTGAATGGCCTATTCTGCTCAGTCTCTGTCTGATGTTGGACGATCGAGATGGTGTCATGGGTTGTGCTACCATTGCTTGTTGCTGCTGCTGTTGCTGCTGTTGCTGCTGCTGCTGTTGTTTCTGTAGCAGTAACAGGTCATTCCGTCTCTGGTGATATTCTGGCCTGATGTTCTGGACAATCCAAATAAACAACACCCTTAGACGAAGCAGCTCTTTTCGATAGGGTCTGACCAGAAACTTTTGCGACAGAATAGCTGGTGTCAGCAAGGGTCCGCGCTGCTGGACGGTAGATGCATAGCTGTCAATTTGAGCGAAATCAGCTTCGCTGAACTGCAACGCACCGCAATTCTGCGAAATATCACATGTATGTCTGCAGTGCTTTTTCATTAGCACAATGGCGTTTGGATGACCACCTTGTTTATGTACTAACCTTAGAATACGAAACGGGTTTTCGTCATCGTCCAGCACAGGTGTTTGACATCGCTTCAAGCTCTCTTGGCAATCAATGATGTGCTGCTCATTGGAGGCGCCTTGTTCGATTTGCGTGCGATGTGGTTGCAGGAGTCCTTTGATCTTTTTGCTCAGGCCTCGCTTCAATGGCTCCAGGGGCTCCGTATGCTGTTCAGTTCTGGGATACCAGAAGCTGGTGGATTTGGTTCCCTGGCTCGTTGTTGTGGTTGCTGTGCTGAGAGTGATGCCCGTAGTGATGGAGGATGTGCTCTTTAAATCATCGTCTTGCAGCGGATGGAACGGCTTGATGGCAGCACTGCTCGATACGAGATAGGAGCCCTGTGAGTGTCGCCTTGTTCTCACTCTCTTTTCTTTGTTGGACAGTATTGCTGGAGACGATGGTATTGACTTTATGGGCTGTTTGATGGGCGCCACTTGGCTGTATGTCCTTATTCTGTTGGGATGAACCGTATCAGCAGCTGCATAATTTTTGTGCAAATGGTTTGATTTAGCAGTGCTGGCAGGCTTTGGAGAGGCTACCTTCCAGCTCACAGGGTGCTCGCTTGGCGAAGATCGAAGCATGGGATTGTTTACAACTGGCTTTCTTTGTATTCTTTGCTGCATTGGGGTATTTGTTGACAGAGGAGGCGAATACGCATGGCGAGAGCCTGAGCTTGAGCTTGAACTGCTGCTGCTGTAATTCAATGCAATGTCAATT
This sequence comes from Mucor sp. M7501, assembly GCA_037040325.1. NCBI lineage: Eukaryota > Fungi > Mucoromycota > Mucoromycetes > Mucorales > Mucoraceae > Mucor > Mucor sp. M7501. Next base: position 10,247 of record JAXQGS010000703.1, on the reverse strand, counting down.
GGTGGGTTGCTGCTGCTGTAATACTGATGGTCCACAGGCACTTTCTTTTTCCTTGTGGTGTAAGGTGTCGAGACTGAATGGCGAGGAAATACTCCGTTCATGGTGATTTTAAAATGGGGATGAAGGGAAAAGAAGAAAGAAAATTATGCATTCTGCCTCCTTTATTCTCATCTGAAAGGCAAATGTTTATTCGTTTCCTTTTTAAACAAATTTCAGTGATTTTAGTGCGACAACAACAAATCACTCGTTTCGGTGTTTATTGTCATTTTACTGAAACATGGCATGAACAACCTCTTCCATTTCTTCGTCCTCCTCGTTCACTGCCGTGCGAATTCTGCTGTCAGTCTCCTCCTTGAGTAGCTGCTCTTTTGCCTCACGCGTAGGTGGCAGACGCTCGTTCTCCAAATCTGATCGCTTGGCATCCTCAAACGTAGTGATGGCTATAATACAGGCGAATTAATTAGTTGCCATGGTTTCCCCTAAATGCTCAATTCATGACAGACAGTACCTGATTTCAAACCTTCCACACCCAGTGCCAATGTGCCCAAGGGCAGCTTTCCAGTAGGAGAAAGTGATTTCAATTCCGTAACACGTTCTGAATTCTCGCGCAGAACAGAAAATACACGGGATATTTTACCAACAGCCATAATCTTGTTTCGAATCACAATTCTGCGCTGTTCTGCATCGTCCAGGTTATTTGCCTTGTCCTCAATCAATTGCTTGTCGTCCTCGGCCAGCTCTTCCTTGCTGCAAACATTCAAAACTGCAATCAACATGTCGGTAACTACATCAACGCTGCATCAGTACATCCCGCCGACACAATGTCCCCCCCCCCTTTGCACTCACTCTTTTCTCCAACAAAGGGCAAACTCCAAGAAAACACGTCCATGAAATTAGGCAGCCAGTAAGGGTGAGGCGTGCAGTTGAATTGTCGAATGTTCATGACATTGTTTTCGTATTTCAGCACAGCGGCTTTGTTGTTGTACACATCAAGGTAATTGGGGGCGGAGAAAATAGTCATCACTGAAGGAAACGAGGTTGTCTTGCTCTTTCGATACATGCGATATCTACAGACATCCGTTGAGTATGGCAAACAGCCGCTTGCTACTACTGCTACACACATACCCTGCGTCCTGTGCTTCGTGAGCTCGAATGATGGACAGCAAGTTGTTTCTCTCCAAAAACTGGCATGCTGCATGATAACTGAAAAAGTAGGAACATCCTCGAACATGGTTGTGGATAAATGTCTCGTTTGTCTTTTCTTGGCCGAATTCTTCGAGTGGATCAGACCAGAGGAGATCGCACATGAGGCCATGCGTAGGTGGCTCGCGGAAACGATCAATCTTGGATAGCAGTGTGTGAGTGTGTGTGGAGACGGTTGTGCCCTTGACTAAGCCCAATTTACCTTTTTCAAGTCGTCTAATGTCTGCAATTCTGGCGAAAGACCGCCGTGGATACATAAGAATTGTCTGTTCATGATGGCTGCTAATGGCAATGAACAGAAAGAGTTCATGCATGCATCATACACACTCTCGGTGTATTTATGGCGACCTACATGTAAAAGCGCATCAGCCCTCTTGTTTTCTTCTTTGCTCGGCAATCCACCTGTTGTCCTTACATTCAATCTTGAAAGTGAAATAATCTGTCAAGTGCCTGCACTCATGATTACCTCTGAGCAAAAAGAAGCTGTTGGGATACCACATTTTAAGCGACCATAAATATAAAACACACTATAAAACTGCGTTAATTGAATGTGCTCACACATTGTATGTTGCTATGCTGTGCTGTACCTCGATTGAGAAATAGCCTCTATCGACATAATCACCGAGGAAAAGGTACGTTGTATTAGCAGGATCACCTCCAACTTCAAACAGCTTCATCAGATCGTAGTATTGACCATGAATATCACCACAAACTAATCAGACCAGCGTCAGCATGTCATAGCCCCCTCTCTCTCTGTCCATGCCGTGCCATGTTTACCTGTGATGGGAGCGCCCACTTCCAATAAATTAGGCTCTGACTTGAGTATCTCGGTGCCTTTCTCGAGGATGAACAATGCTTGTTCTTCTGTCAGTCTTCCTTCTCGGTAGAAATGGTCCTTCAAAAATTTAATGTCGGGCAACCCAGGTCGCTCCTTGCTCCAGAATTCCTCGTCTGTTGGTAGAGTTACAGCTGGTGCAGGTACATCTACAAGTGTCATCTTTTAGCACTACTGCTTGCTTGTTTCACTGCCTCTTGATCAACCTGCCTTTAATAACACGGTCTCTTGTGCTGACTGTGGTGCCGTCCTCTTGAGTATACACAGTGAAATCGATGCGAGGAGCTTCAGGCTTGTTACGAAGTCTCATCAATGCTGGGCTAACAATTTCATCCATGTTGTAGTTTTTTTTTTTTTTATCTTTGCTTGTAAAGAAGAAGAAAGACAAGAAGAAGAAGAAACGGAGCAGAGAAAGAGAGAAACGAAAAATTTAAATTATTTAAACGGACTTGAAATGAATTAGAAAGGGGAGGAGAGGAGCAGGCAGTGTGATCATTAGAAAAAGACATAAGTACGTAGTTTTAAATCCAAGAAATGGATAGAGCATCATGTGAGGCAATGTGCCACCACATCTCGATTTGTAGAGCAACCTTCTTGGTGCCTATAGAGTTCATTGTTTTGCTTTTGACGAGTTGTCTTTTTTGATCTTTGACATTTGTACCTCCTCCTCCTTTCTTCATCAATGTCAGTGTAGAGCGGGGTAACATGTCATGTAAAAAAAAAACATCATGATTATATCATATAACCCAAACCTAACAACATAACGAATGAGAGCGAAACAAAACACATACCTAAACTGTTGTATGAGATCTCACTATTAAATTGATTTGGCTATTGCAAGAGGCTATCCAGTTAATCAAGATTGGTAAATTGCGGGGGCGCATGTCATGCGGGCTCAAGATTTGCCACACGATCTGCCGGCTCTCAACAAGCATCGCTCCAACATCAAAAACTCGCTGAGTTATGAGACTGATACGTATAGCATTACTATTAGGTCTGATGAATCTGAAACAAGCAAATATAATGACCTGTCTTGCGCATATTATCCATTCACTTTGGTGAGTATAAGAACCATTTACATTGTTTATCAAATATAGCCAATCCGTGTCGATGCGGCACAGAAAGCCATATAGCAGGGCATCTCACCAAAGCTGTCGTCTGATCCCAAAAAAACGTGCCCAATAACAACAAGGAGACCCTTAACATGTATACTCAAATGTCATATTTCAAAATGCAGCAGCTTGCAATTGGAACCTTTAGGCTAATGCGGGTAGAGATTGAGCGTAGCGAAAGCAACTAGACGTCTATATACTGTCGTTTACTATACAAAATATGGCTGCTACGGCAAAAAACAGCTTTGGCTGGGATTGAATTTTAGAAGCTGCTCCACTACTGGCCTTCCAGATCAACAAAATGGACATCCGAAAACCTTTCAGGGACAATTACACAAAATGTTATTAAGTAAACAACAGATATTTCTCTAGACCTATACATGCAAAATTGAACGAGGAATTCAATGGTGCTAATATCAAAGTGGTTCTTTTATTCTGTGAAGAGTAACTGTCAAAAAATGCAAAACACGTTTTCGGAGAAAAGGTCTACAAACACTATATTAAATTGATTTGAAGACACCTTCACATGCTCCTATGCTTCTCTGCGGTTCGTTTGAGCTTAGGAACACCATAATAGAAAACTTCATTTTTGAGGTGAAAACGTCCATCATTCAAAATCATCCATTTTTCCCTTGCTAGTACAAGGCCAAATTTGCCAGAAATCGATGATCAACTCGACCCCCAAAAAGCTGCTGAAAAGTGATCCCTAACCAAATGTCAGGTCGTAGAACACGATTACACCGGTTTTGAAGTCGAGATTGCGCTTCTTTGGCAAGCTACAGGCGATTCAAACTCTTGATTTTACAGTGGTAAATACATTTGAAGGCTGCTCACTGAACATTGGGCTTATTAATATCAGATCTGATGGTCTGTAGTGTATCATCTAACAAAACAGTGCATTACTAAGCTCTTTATTCACTCAAAATTGCGAAATTCCCAAAGGATTTCTGTACAGATTTACCTAAAAAGCGTGCCCAATACCCAAAATCGATGAAAAAACTGTTTTTGTAGCAGGTATCGAATCAATTGAATGGAATTGTGTCATATGGCGGATGAGCGAAAGTGAGGACGTCTCTGGCTCAACTTTGATAAAGCCTTTCTTTACAATTAGAAACCACATATCGTCCAACAGATAAACAAAATTGATCCATTTCGTAAGATCCAACATGGCATGGCATTTGGGTAAGCGGCAGTTTGTATGAAATGCCATGAAGCCAACAAGGAAATCAAGGTTTGGTGTTGATCTACCAGATGGAAGCTACAATAAAACAAAAGGCAACTCGCAGTATTGGCATTTCTCATCATGAGATCAAGCATTACTTGACATTGCATTGTGATATAAAGTTCATCCAAAGTAGCCGTTTGCCAATTAAGTCAATTCTACGCGCGTACAGTATTTCCTTAAATGCGCATTGGAGGGCTTACTGCGGAAGTGGATTCTTGATCCAAGGGCGCATCGAATTAATAAGCTTTTGAGTTTTATATAGATTTTTCCAAATGCTGTGTCGTCAGTAGAAGCCATACATGTAACGACAAGTAATATACGACATATGGCGCAATCATGAGCCACTTTGTATGGAATGACAGGTGAGAATGGATTGCATTATCACCATGTCAATGAAAACCAACCAACGATGAATTTATCCGAGAAGACGAGAAAAAAAAGTGACCGTTTAGATGTTGGTTAATAATCAACACACACAACAAGAGAACTGATCGAATCTATAAGAAAGCCATTTTTAGGTTTCGCTCCATCTTTTTCTTCTTTTTTTTTTTTTTTACTTATAAGATTTTATTTATTGCACCATGGATTCCAATCAATGGGTAATACAGGGTCATCGCAGTAAGCCGGATCCTTGGTCTGGCCTCTGTAGAAACAGCGAAGGCTGGGTAAGCAAATGTGGAATGTGGTCATTAGCAAGGCATAAAAGTGCTCATCCATGTCATCCTGTAAAATAGGGTCCATTTTCAGATGAGCGAGTGCCCGATTTCACACCTTGTTTTGAGGATACGTAAGTACTGTGTGCAGCCCATCCATTCCGTGTAGCGTCTCATCGCCATTTGCCTCCAGTGTGATTACATTAGTGCCATATGCCTTTGTGCTTATTGGCGGCATGATTCGATTTTGGATCTTGTCAAAGAGAGAATCTCTCTCCTCTGACATGACGAGAAACTGGCATTACTATGCCAAGATGGTAAGAGAGGCGGCGCAACTCGCAACCGACATGGCCATGATCTCATCCTTGTCTGTGTTCTTGTGTAGACTACCTTGCTGCTGATTCTGATGACCACCATCGCCAGCTTTTCGTTTTCAGTGCTCAATGACGGCATGGACTGGATTGACAATGCCCAAGTGCTTGTGCAGGGACTGTCCATCTTGGTTGTGGTAAGTGGCTCGCTGGCGTATCCAGATCAAACGCAATATTCACAGTGGTTAGATTTTCGTCATTGCATTGCACCACATTGAATACAACCGCAACCGCGTCTCTTCTGCAGTGCTGCTGTTTTATTGGCTGTTTGTTATTATCGCGGATGGCATCAAATTGCGCACAAAGGTCATGAACGACGCTCCTTACACAGACGGCACTCAGTTTGCTCTTTTCGCTACAAACTATGTGCTGGCCGTCATCATCTTTGGCTTGGAAAACATGCAGCGACCCAAGACACAATACATTATGCTGGAGGACGATGAGGTAAGTTCAAAGCAGCTGAAATCAGTGAGCGTGTTTGCTAAAAAAAAACTGGGGGTGTTTGCATAAATAGCTCGACTCTCCCGAGGAAAAGACCAACATCTTTGGTAGACTGACCTTTAGCTGGATGACCCCCTTGATGAGACTGGGCTATCAAAAGCCGTTGACCATGGACGATTTATGGTAACTGAGACGGCTTGGATGACTAATACGCTGCAGATCAGTTGTGCCTCATGCCCATTGCTTGATTTAGGAACCTTAAATCAGATGATCAATCTGCTGTGGTGGGTGTCAAGTTCCAAGAGAACTGGCAAAAGGAGTTGAGCAAAGCAAAGTAAGTGGTGGGGTCTACAGGGGCAGGAGAGACATTTAACAGTGCTGTTTAGGCCCTCTTTGTTGCGTGCGCTCGTAAAGACACTGGGCGGCCCCTTTGCGCTGGCAGCCTTCTTCAAGGCCTTGCAGGATATTCTGCAGTTCACTCAGCCCATGCTCCTCAAGAAGCTGATGGTGTGGGTTACCAGCTACAATTCCGAGTACCCTGAGCCTGCCTACCGCGGTGTCTTGATTGCTATTGCCATGTTTCTTACAGCCATCTGCCAAACCATGTTCCTCCACCAGTACTTCCAGCGCTGCTTCAGCACTGGCATGCGTCTCCGTGCTGCCCTCGTCACTTCCATCTATCAAAAGACGTTGGTGCTGAGTAACGCCAGTCGCCAAAAGTCCACTGTCGGCGAGATTGTCAACCACATGAGCGTAGATGCGCAGAGACTGATGGATCTGTGCACCTACTTCCACATTGGTAAGGTATCTAGTGCGTGTGTGTCTTGAGCTGTGTATTAACGCCTGCGTAGTCTGGAGTGGCCCTTTCCAAATTGTCATTGCCTTGTTCTTTTTGTACAACACCATGGGCCCCAGTATCGGTGCTGGTGTTGGCATCCTCATCCTTGCTATTCCCCTCAACACCTACATTGCCCGCAAGATGCGTGCCTACCAAAAGACGCAGATGGGCAACAAGGACGCCAGAGTCAAGCTGATGAACGAAATCTTGAACGGCATCCGTGTCATCAAGCTGTATGCCTGGGAAATGCCCTTTTTGGAGAAGATCAGCTTCATCCGTAACGATTTGGAGCTAGCCACCTTGAAGAAGATTGGCGTCATGTCTGCCGTGCAAAACTTCACCTGGACCTCCATCCCCTTCTTGGTCTCTCTTTCCACCTTTGCCGTCTACGTCTCTGTTTCTGAGCACCCCTTGACCAGCGACATTGCCTTTGTCGCTATTGCTCTCTTTGGCCTCTTGCAGTTCCCTCTCACTGTCTTTCCCAACGTCATTACCTCCACGATCGAAGCCTCCGTCTCTCTGTACCGTATTGAAAACTACCTTTCGTCCGAGGAGCTGGATCTCAATGCTGTCACCCGTGAAGACTACCGCAACGACCCCAACTACACTGAAAACACGCCTCTTGTCGAAATCACCAACGGTGAATTCAAGTGGTCTGCTGAAGACCCCAAGCCTGTGCTCGAAAACATCAACATCAAGGTCAAGAAGGGCCAAGTTACTGCTGTCGTTGGCCGCGTGGGTGCTGGCAAGTCTTCTTTGATCAGTGCTTTGCTCGGCGACACTGTCAAGATTGGCGGCGATGTGATTTTGCGCGGCTCTGCTGCCTATGTGCCTCAACAGCCCTGGGTCATGAACGCCTCGCTGCGTGACAACATTGTGTTTGGCCACAGATGGGACGCTGACTTTTACGACCGCGTCTTGGAAGCTTGCTCATTGAAGAGCGATATTGCCATTTTGAACGGTGGCGATCAGACTGAAATTGGCGAACGTGGTATCAACTTGTCTGGTGGTCAAAAAGCGCGTGTTTCCCTCGCAAGAGCCATCTACGCCCGTGCTGATATCTACTTGTTGGACGATCCTCTCAGTGCTGTCGATGCCCATGTCGGTCGCCATATCTTTGATCATGTCATTGGCCCCAACGGTATCCTGAAGAACAAGGCCCGTATTCTCGTCACTCATGGCATCTCCTACTTGCCTCAAGTCGACGAAGTTGTCATGTTGCGTGAAGGTCAAATCGCCCTCAGTGGAAGTTACGAAAACTTGATGAGCCAAAAATCTGAATTGTACGCTCTTGTTACTGACTTTGGTAACCAACCCACCAAGGCCTCTGGCTCTGAAGATGGCGAATCCAACGAAGGCACCATCGAGGCTGGCGAGGAAGATGTGCTCCAATCTGATACTGCCTCTATCGAGTTGATGCCCCGTGAAGAAGACGCGTCTTTGGGTCGTCAACGTCAACGTATGAACAGCGATGTCTCCATGATGAGCGCAAAGACGCTCCGTCGCGCCTCTCTTGTCTCTCTTCATAAGAACGGAAAGAACGTAAAGAACGGTACTGACAGCAACCGCCTTATCACTGTAGAAGAAAGTGCCAAGGGCAGCGTTACATGGGATGTCTACAAGCAATATGCCAAGTCCTGCTCTCTGTACGGTGTCATTGCTGTCCTCGGTTTGTTGATCCTTGCTCAAATTGCCTCTGTTGGCACCAACTTGTGGTTAAAGTACTGGTCCTCCAAAAACCAGGATCATGGCTCCAACAACAGCGTCTGGTTCTACCTCGGTATTTACGCTCTTATTGGCTGGTCCTCTACTCTTTTCGCCATGGTGCAAACGCTTGTTCTCTGGGTCTACTGTGCCATCCGCTCTGCTCGTGTCTTGCATGCTGAAATGCTGGAAACCATCGTCCGTTCTCCCATGTCTTTCTTTGATACGACTCCTCTGGGCAGAATCTTGAACCGTTTCAGTAAAGATCAGCACACAGTCGACGAAGTGCTGCCTAGAACCTTCAACGGCTATTTCCGCGTGCTCTTCTCTGTCATCTCCACTATTTGTATCATCGCCTTTTCTACGCCTCTCTTTATGATCTTGGTTGTTCCTCTTGGCGTCATTTACATCTATGTCCAACGCTACTACCTCGCAACTTCCCGTGAGTTGAAGCGTCTGGATTCAGTTGGCAAGAGTCCCATCTACTCTCACTTCCAGGAAACCATCTCTGGCGTCTCTACTATCCGTGCTTATGAACAGCAAAAGCGCTTCATGTTTGAAAATGAAGGCAAATTGGATGATAACCAAAGAGCCTACTTCCCATCCATCTCGTGTAACAGATGGCTCGCTGTGCGTCTTGAATTCTTGGGCTCCATCATCATTTTAGCTGCTGCTTTGTTCGCTGTCATTGGCGTTGTTTACGGTTCCTCCAAAATCGATGCTGGTCTCGTGGGTCTCTCCGTGTCCTATGCCCTCAGCGTCACTCAAGCTCTCAACTGGGTTATCCGTTCCTACTGTGAAATTGAAACCAATGTTGTCTCTGTCGAGCGTATCAAGGAGTACATTGATCTTCCCACCGAAAAGTACAACGCTGTGCGCGGCGTCAACCCCATGTGGCCCGAGAAGGGTCTGATTGAATTCCGTGATTATGCTACCCGCTATCGTCCTGGATTAGATCTTGCCCTGCGTGATCTGTCCTTCACTGTAGCTCCCAAGGAAAAGATTGGTATCATTGGCCGTACCGGTGCTGGTAAGAGTTCCTTGAGTTTGAGTTTGTTCCGTATCGTCGAGGCTGCCAGAGGTTCCATCTTTATTGATGGTGTCGATATCTCCAGTTTGCGTTTGTTTGATCTTCGATCCCGTCTTACCATTATTCCCCAAGATCCTGTCTTGTTTGCTGGCTCTGTCAGAGAAAACTTGGATCCATTTGGCACTCACGACGATGCTGAATTATGGCAAGCATTGCAGCACTCTCACCTCCAAGAACACATTGCTGGCATGGACGGTAAATTGAATGCTGTGGTGTTGGAAGGTGGTGAAAACTTCTCTGTTGGCCAGCGCCAATTGATCTGCTTGGCTCGTGCCCTCCTTCGTCGCACGACTATTCTTGTTCTTGATGAAGCTACCGCTGCTGTAAGTTGAATATTCATGTTTATATCATACTGGATACTGACCTTTGTCGACGTTATAGATCGATGTTGAAACTGACTCCATTATCCAAGAGACCATCCGTCGCCAATTCGCCAACTGTACTATCCTTACCATTGCTCACAGAATCAACACTGTATTGGACTCTGACAGAATTCTTGTCTTGGACAAGGGTTCTATTGCAGAGTTTGACTCACCCAAGAAGCTCTTGCAAGATGAAGACTCCATCTTTTATTCTATGGCCAAACAAGCTGGCTTAACCGAGTAACCACAATTTTGCTATTATTTAGACACTTTTCTTTCAATTAAATATTTCAAATCAATCAAGTAATATTTTATGCTTTTATTAAATGCACACTTAGTTAACTTGAAGAGACCTGGTTGATGGCAGTAGAATGAGTTTTATTCACGTTTGCGCACTGGAGGTATTATATTAC
>JAXQGS010000702.1:0-15521 GCA_037040325.1 Mucor sp. M7501 | reverse complement strand
ATTTGAACCCCCGCCTAACGAAAAAACAGAGGGAAACCCTCGCATTTTTTTTCTAGGATTTTTGTGTGTGTCGAGCCAATTCTAGCGATGGGATTGGCTGAAAGACTGAACAGCAAGTGAGATGAATCATTGTAATTACTGTAATAAAACTTGTTTAATAGTTCAACTAAAATAATAAAAGCAATGGCAAACCAAAATAGTAATCAACTACATTTTATTGTTGCGTTTAAAATGAGCTACAAACGTTGGATTTGTATAAAGAAATGAGTGTATTCATACCTACATTTGGATTAACCTTGTAGCGTTGTTAGTTATGATTGAAATCTATTGCGGTGTTTGGCAAGTGGTGTTGTTGATTTAAAGTAGCCATTAATGCAACACTATAGGCCACAAGGATGCATGAAATTTGAATGTGTTGTTCACTAGCTGGATAAAAATAGTACCAATTATAACGACCACCAGCATAAGTGTGATTAAGTGCACTGTCGCCGTCAAGAGGGATTTATTCAGACAATGTGCCAGGTTAAGATGCATCTTTATTTTACCATTTTGAATAGCTGTTCATGTAGATTGAAGCTCTTTATATTAATAAATTTAAATTGCCAGGAGTCCAATGTAAATTAAAACGTCAACCTTAAATAAGATTGCTTTTGGTAGTTATTTCATTACAATCAGTCAATTTCAAAAACAAAAAGCCAAGCTTTTTGTCAAGTTTAGTGGAGTAAATCAAGCTTTTTTCTAAGCTTGGATTGAGAAAGATAATTAAAGCGATAATCATAGGTACATGTCTAATGCAAACTCAACGCCGCACACATGGACAATGTTTGTAGTGGTGTTTGGATGTTGTTTAATCTGATCGAATTGTGAAATGCCGTTGCGGTGTGACATGACCAATCACCAGGCACAATAGATATTTCGCAGCTTGATAGTTTCCATTTCTTTTTTTCCTGCTTGGGTTCAAATCTTTAAATCGAATAAATCATGTACAGAAAGAAAGAGAGAAGCACACCCTGTATTGGTACTAATTATATCATATATTATAAAGGATGTCATACTAAAAGCACTAATGTAGAATGCAGAAACCAACGCCGTAAATGCATTCGTCCCATCCTAGATGCTGATTGCCTCAGGTGCGAAAAGCTCGGCGAAACATGTCAGCAACCAACACAGTCTGGAGAAGAGCACAAGGATCTGGAGACGCTAAAGAATCAAGTAAAACAACTCGAGGAAGCTGTTGCATTTATGGAGGAGCAATTGCAGATACATCACAACTACGACAGCAGCAGCAGCAGCAGCAGCAGCAGTTGTAATTACAGCGATTTTGATGGCACATTTGTTCGTAACGAGAGACAGCCGTTATCAGAAGTGTCAAACATAATGATCCAAAGCTTGTTCCACACTTGGAAGGTCAAGATTGAGAATGGCACATTCCAGATAGAAACAGGCATCCAGAACATAAGCGAGCTATTGCAGTTTCATCCATCCATAACGTATCTATCACCGTTAAGCCAGTATTACACCAATGAATCGTCCCCAGCGTCATGGAGCTTCAATAGCAGCAGCGACAGCAATGATGGCTCGAGTGATTTCTACAGAGGATGCAATGCTGGCTTCGTCATACGGTTTGGAAGAGAGGGGATGGCCAGTCTGATTCCAAGCACCATCAAGATCTTGACACGATGCATGAAAACAAGGCTTGTCAATTCACCTGCCTTAAACACAATCACACTGCCAAATGCCTTGTTGCTGAATCCAAAAGCGTTGGTAAATCAACTTTTAGACATCTACTTCAAATGCCACAATAAATACAACCCACTGGTGCACGAGCCAACGCATCGAGCCAAGCTAGCCACGATAGAGGATCCCTTGGCAGACCTTGTTACGCTGGGCATCTGTTCCTACGTCTGCTCCGCTGCCTGCAAACACCTACAGCTTCCATTGAAGGAACGACGCACCATGGGCGACTATTTCCATGCAAAGGCACGAAGCATCATTTTGGACCAGTTTGACGACCCCGAAAAGAGACTAGAAAACGTCATGGGCATCAATTTGCTCATCGAGTACATGCACATGACATTCAAGTTTGACGAGTGTCGTCAGTTGCTGGCGATGGCTTTTCAGATTTTGCTCGACCTGCGGAACGACTACCCAGAGTTCAAAGCCACTGGTGCCAATGTCTGCTTTGAAGGAGGGCCCCACTCTGGACACTACACTTTCACAAGAGACGAGGACCCCACCACAGATGTGAACAAGATGCTGTTTACGCGGCATGTTACCATTTCGCTCTGGTTCAATCTACTGATGGATTCTATTGTCAACGACATTGCTGACAGCGAATGCTTCCATTTCCCCATCTGGAAGTATATGGCGGATGAACCTGAGGAGACCAAGAGATCGGTGCGAGCCCTAAATTGGGTAATCAACCTGTACAACCATCCGTTTGTGTTGAATTTCACAGTGGGTATCCATGGCCTTTATACATGTGTCTGGTGCTAACAATGTCCTTGTAGAAACAAACCCTGCGTGTGCTCATGGGCAGAACGTGCACGCTTAGTTTGGAAGCCATTGTCAGGCTGGAAGCCGTGCTGCAAGAGTGGGCTGCGTCCTTGCCCGCAGAATTCCGTCTGTGCAATGATCTCTATGACAAGGAGGCCTGCTTCAAAGCAGTCGACCAAACAACCGACTCTGTGGTGCTGATTACGTTTATACATTTCCACATATTCCACGTCAGCAACTACTCTTGTCTGCTGCAGCCAAAATCACTGCATGGCGAGACGCAACAGCAGCTTCTATCTTGGGTACAGGAGCATGCGCTACAAAAGGCATTGAAAAGCTGCCAGTTGGCACTGTATGCTATCCACCGTCTGACCATGGCCGAGACAAATTCCTGTGAGTAGAGCGACAGTATAGGCTACATGTAGGCATTCACTGACAGGATTTTCATACAGGCAGCTACAAATTATTTGCCAGTGAGTTTCTCTTCAACGCACTGGATGTGCTGGCATTGCTGGCGCTGTCGCCCAACATGCACATTGCCAAGGAAGCTCGCCCCATAGTGAAGTCTTGCTTGAATGCACTAGATACCAACCGCCTCTCCACCAGAATCCAGGTACAATCCAGTTGCTCAAAGGCCCCCATCACCTTCAACCTGCCTGAACTCTTGAAAGGCGGTAAATTTGACGTGGACTACTATAATCAATTTCCCCATCCCTGGCTTGAAATGATGTATGATGCCAGCCGTTACATTACTTTAGAATAAAATATGACCACGGTTTTATCAGCACTGATGATGGCCGAAAATATACAAGAAGAATTCGATGGATTCTGCCGAGAATGACACATGGCACTTTCAAAAGTAACAAGAGTGATCTGTGTTTCAGGATGATTGTTCTCTCTTTGAAAACTGCGCCAGGCAACGTCTGGAGAGTTGCGCCGAAGTTGCTCTCAAGCAGGAGATTTGAGCCGAAGTTGCTGAGATTGGCGCTGGCCTGTGTTTTCCATCGAATCTGATTAACGTTCTGTGCTACAATCCCCATTTTAGTATAAATACAGCATCAATGCAAATCGACAAGTCTCTTAAATTCTTCAACTTTAAACATCACATATAAAATGCCAGATCAAAGCATTTCACCCCAATCTTCATTTAAGAGTCAAACGATCGATACAGAAAAAGGACATTACAGCCATTCCACACAGCCAGATCCTTTGCAATCCAAGAACGATGAGAAGCTGCTGATGCAAGAGATGCCAGTGCAGAGAGTGGAGTTTGCCGACAACATTGAACAGCACGATCAAGAGGAAGCCAAGAAGCCAAAGAAGGAGTCTGCTATTCCCATCTACAGGCTGTTTCGATTTGCCACTCCCCTCGAAGCGATACTGATTCTCTGTGCCTGTGTCCTCTCTGCCGGCGTTGGTGCTGTGCAGCCCATTTCTATCATTATATTTGGCAAATTCATGGGCACACTGGGTGCCTCCATTGCTTCCCAAGACTGGGAGACTCTAGCGCGTGAAGCACAGCCTCTGATTCTGACATTTGTGTATATGGCCACGGGCAACTTGGTTGCTGCTTACACTACCAATTGCCTCTGGGTGCTCACTGGTAAGAACCAAGTGCGTCGTATTCGATCTCTCTATGTGCATGCTGTTCTCCGTCAAGAAATGAGCTGGTTTGACAAGGCAGAAGAAGGTTCTCTTAACACCAGATTAGCAGCTGGCACGCAACTGATTCAAGATGGCATCAGTGAAAAGTTTGGCTATTTGGTCATGTGCATTGGTGAGTTCATACTTTACATTTATATAAGCTCGAATGTACTAACCGTTGTATTTCTATGCCAGGTCAATTCATCGCAGGGTTCATCATCAGTTTCGTCAAGGGTTGGCGATTAGCTCGTACGTTTATCTCTTATCATTATGGAGTATTGGTATTAACAAATTTATCTAGTCGTCATGCTTGCTACAATCCCTTTAATGGCGCTTGTTGGTGGTGCCATGGATTACTTTATCACAAAGTACACGCTTAGGGCACAGGATTCTTATGCTTACGCTGGCAGTGTCGCAGAGCAGGTGTTTGCTGGTATTCGCACTGTGTATTCATTCTCTCTGCAAAAGAGATTTGCTGATCTGTACGAGGTCAGACTTGAAAAGGCCATGAAGGACGGTGTCAAGCGTGGTCTAGCTCTAGGTATTGGGTTCGGTGTGTTTATGTAAGTTCAGTGTATATATGCTATTCATCCACTATCAACTAAACGCTGCCATAACGCTATAAAGGTTCATCTTGTTTGGCACCTATGGTCTTTCCTTTTGGTATGGCGCCAAGCTGACGCGAGAAGGCGTGATGACTGGTGATGATGTGCTCGTCGTCCAATTTGCAATGATCATGGGCGCTATGGCAATATTGCTGGTTCCTCAAAACTTGGTAGCTGTTAGTAGTGCTTGTGGTGCAGCTTATAGAATCTTCAACACGATTGATCGTGTGCCGTCCATTGATGTGGATGCTCCCGGCGGTGTCGTGCTTGACAAGTTTGCTGGTGACATTGAATTCAAAAATGTCAAGTTTAGCTACCCTACGCGTCCTGATACCACCATCTTGAAGCAGCTCAATCTCAAGATCAAGCCTGGCATGACTGTCGCCTTTGTTGGTCCTAGTGGTTCTGGTAAATCCACAAGTGTCCAGCTCTTGCAGCGTTTCTACGACCCGTTGCAAGGTGCCGTGCTTATTGATGGCAAAGATATCAAGGAATACAATGTAGCGTGGCTTCGTAGTCAAATCGGTGTTGTTAGGCAAGTGGTGAACTAGAAGCAGTTTAAGTTTGTCCGTGTACTAACAGGAACTATAGTCAAGAGCCCGTATTGTTCAATTCCACAATCAAGCAAAACTTGCTAATGGGCGTCACTGAAGAGGTGTCTAACGAAGATATTGTTGCTGCGTGCAAGAAATCCAACTGCCACTCCTTTATCTCTGAGCTCCCCGACGGCTATGAAACTATCGTTGGTCAATTTGGCGGTATGCTGTCTGGTGGCCAAAAGCAGCGAATTGCTATTGCACGCGCTATTCTCAAGAATCCTTCCATTCTCTTGCTGGACGAGGTAAAGTAAACATTGCATCACTTGATACGCATCAACAGTGCCTAATAGTACGCGTTATAGGCTACGTCTGCTCTTGATACTCAATCAGAACGCTTGGTGCAGTCTGCATTAGACGCCGCTGCTGCTGACCGTACCACCATTGTCATTGCCCATCGTCTGTCTACCATCCGAAACGCGGATCTTATTGTCGTGATGCAAGCAGGTGATTTGATTGAACAAGGCAACCACAACGACCTCTTGGAGTTGAACGGTGTGTATGCTGATCTGGTCCGAAAGCAAGAGATTGCCACGAGCAAAGTAGGAGAAGCTGTCCATGAACCTGATGCTGACGAGCTATTGAAACGCGAACAACTGGAGCTTGCTGCTGAAAAGCAACGCGCTGATGATGCCTTGGTCAATGAAAAGGAAACCACTGTCAACTTGTTCAAGACAACCAGCCGTGCTTCTGTGGACGCCTACGAACTCAAGCTTCGAAAGGAAAGACAAGAGCGCAAGGAAGCCAAGAAACAAAAGGCGCCTTTGGACAAGGTCGTGAAGCAAATGCATCCTGAATGGCCCCTGCTGGCTCTGGGCGTGTTGGGTGCTACCATTGCTGGAGCCATCTTTCCCTGCTTCTCTCTCCTTTTTGCTCGCGTGGTGGCTGATCTCATCAACCCCAACCTCGGCTCCCCTGGGCCCATGGAAGGCACCAACCTGTACTCTTTCTTGTTTCTTGTCATTGCCATTATCTCCTGTATTGGGTTCACACTGCAGTATGCCGCCTTTGAGATGGCTGGCGAGCGATACACCAAACGTCTGCGAGCCAACATCTTCCGTGCTCTGATCAAGATGGAAATCGCGTTCCATGACCACCCCGACAACTCTTTGGGCGCTCTGACCTCCAGGCTTGCTATTGACTCCAAGAACGTCAATGACCTGGTCACCAAGACCATGGGCGATGTCACCCAGATCATTGTCACTGCCATCACTGGCTTGGCCATTGCCTTTTCTCAGAGCTGGATGCTGACCTTGATTGTCCTGTGCATCTCTCCCTTTATCGCTTTCGGTGCCTTTTATGAAGCCCAGGTGGAAGTAGGCTTCGAGGACGCGACCCGCTCGGCAAATGAGCAGAGTGGCGAAGTGGCTGGAGAGGCCATCAAGGAAATCCGCACCGTGGCTGGCCTCAACAAGCAATCGCACTTTGAGAAAAAGTACTACCAAGCTACCGCGTATCCACACAAGCTGGCTCAGCGAAAGGCCTTCAAGTCGTCTGTAGGCTATGCTCTGCAGCAAGCCATTACCCTGTATGCCTATGCTGTTGCCTTTTATGCCGGTGTTCAGCTCATGTTGCGCCATGGCCTTGCTTACGACAAGATGTTTGCCTGTATGATGGCCATCATGATCACTGCTCAGGGTGTGGGCCGTGCCTTCATGTTCATGACCACGTACGCCAAAGCCAAATACTCTGCTATTGCTTCCTTCAACCTCCTCGAGCGTCAGCCTCTGATTGATCCTGAACTGGAAGGCATTGAGCCAACTCGCTCTCAAATCACGGGCGACATTAGTCTAGAAGACATTACTTTCCGTTATCCCTCTCGTCCTGACGTCTCCATCTTTGACGGCGAGTTCAATCTGCACGGTAAGGCTGGCCAAACGATAGCGCTGGTAGGACCTTCCGGGTGTGGCAAATCGACCACCATTGGCATGCTTCAACGATGGTACGATCCTATTACTGGCTCGGTGCGCTTGGATGACAACAATGTCAAGAACTACTCACTGGGCAATCTTCGCAGCCACATGGCTCTCGTCCAGCAGGAGCCCATCCTCTTTGACATGAGTATTCTAGACAATATCAAGTTTGGTGTTGATGATGGCATTGAGGTCTCGCAGCAACAAGTCGAAGATGCGTGCAAAGCAGCCAACATCCACAACTTTATCACTTCTCTGCCTGACACATATGCAACGAGGGTGGGTGACAAGTCCAGCCAGCTCTCTGGCGGCCAAAAGCAAAGAGTTGCCATTGCTCGTGCGCTGATTCGCAAGCCCAAGGTGCTGTTACTGGACGAAGCTACGTCGGCATTAGACAGTGAAAGCGAAAAACTGGTACAGCAAGCCATTGATACCATCTTGGAGGAAGGCGGTCGCACTACGATTACCATTGCCCATCGTCTCTCTACGATCCAGAATGCTGATCTCATCTGCGTCGTCAAGGGCGGCCGTGTCATTGAGCAAGGCACACACTGGGAGCTCTTGGATCTGAAGGGCGTTTACTTTGATTTGGTGCGTCAGCAATCATTAAATGCTCATTAGAAATAAAGAATAGACACATGTAATACTATGCAATGTTGATGGATTCGAATGATCTTGAGAGAGTCACTGGCCGACAAGGCAAAATTGTCGCGACCATAAAATATCGCGTTTTACATTTTAGACAGCCCTCTTTTTTTCCTTCTTTTTCTCTCTCACCTTTTTATATCTCACACATCACAAGTAACACGCACGCTTCTAGTTGTCAAGATTATGGGAATCGAGAAATACTTTTCAAAGAAGCCGGTATGTACTTGCGCAATTCATCCAGAGAAGCCATCCGTCTTACAATCGCTGGTGGTGCTAGGCCACGGAAAAGAAACCAGCAGCCAAACCTGCTCCTGCACGCAAGAGAAAAGCTACTGGTAAAAAGCCCTTTGGAGGATAGCAAATGCATTGAATAGCAGTATACTCATGTGTCTTTCTTCCCTGTAGAGGAACTCGATCGAGATGACGATGATGATTTGTAAGGCTTTGGTTCTGATAAGCAACGCATGATGCATTGTTGACTGATAAATGTTTCATTTGTTTAGCCAGCCAGCCTTAGTCTCAAAGCCTGTTTCCAAAGGGAGTAGTGATAAAACGTAAGAAACGGGTACCCCCATCTACGGAATATAGCAGTCGATTGACATCTTGATGCAGTGTTGTTGATCCAAAGGCATTCTTTGGCGGATCCAAGGCGACAGCCAAAAAGCCCGCAGCAGCAGCAGCACCAGCAGCAGCAACCACATCAACCGTATCCAAAGCTGCAGAATCCAAGCCCAAGGAGACTGCCGTCAAACCCACCAAGCCCGAAACCAAAGCATCCAAATCCAAGTTGAATCCTGTCATCAAACTCAAATCAGCAACCAAACGTAAAGCACCTGTCAAAAAGAAGCGAACCAATGATGACAGCGAAGACGACTTCGAGGACGATGGCGCTAGCAGTGACGACGACGACGATTTTGAGGACGACCACAATGCTAGCCATGATGAAGACGATTACCAAGACGAGCCTGAGGAAGATGTGCATCCTCAGAAAAAGATCAAGAAATCAAGCTCGCCCGTACCCACCAAAAAGCCTGCAGCCAAGAAGGCAGCACCTTCCAAGATCAAGGAAGAGGTAGACGTGGATGCTATGGAAATCGACGAAAAGCCCAAAAAGAAGAATTACTTTGCCATGCTCAAGAGCCAAGAGCCTCCTAAAGCTTTAGGCACTCGTCCTGAACCAGTCGGTGCGCCCAACTGTTTTGCAGGAATGACATTTGTCATCTCTGGCCAGTATGAAACGTTGACAAAAGAACAGACCAAGGATATCATTATGCGCTATGGCGGGTAAGGTGGCATCGCATGGATAGCGTGAGATCTTGTGCTAATGACCTGTGCTAGACGAGTTACTTCAGCTGTCAGTGGTAAAACGACCTATCTCTGTTACGGAAGAGATGCTGGCGAGACAAAATTAGCCAAAGCCAAGACCTTAAAGACCAAGCTGCTTGATGAAGATGCCTTTTACCATCTTGTTGAATCATCCAGCGAAAAGAAGGTTGCTCCCCTTGTCCCACCTACACCTGCTAAAGCTACTTCTGCCGCTGCCAAAGCCAAAATGGCCACTGTTCCAACGTAAGTCTTGTTCATTGCCTGCTATGATACACATATACTAACTAACTGCGATACCTAGTCCATCCAAAGAAGCAAACCAGACACAACTATGGACTGAAAAATACAAGCCAACTGAAATCAAGGACATTGTAGGCAACAAGGAGATGGTGCGTCGTATCAATGAATGGCTTGAACAGTGGCAGCAAAACTACGCTAGAGGATTCGAGAATTCCGGCGACAACATCAACGACTATGGCGCTATTTTGCTCAGTGGCCCTCCTGGTATTGGTAAAACCACAACAGCCTCGGTCGTTGCCAAGACCAACGGCTATGAGCCTCTCGAGTTTAATGCAAGTGATGTTCGCAGCAAGAAGATTTTGGAGGAGAGCATTACTGAAATGATGGATAACCGCACCATGACTGAATTCTTCCAACCCAATGCCAAGGACGGAGGAGCAGCAGGAAAGAAGGTATGTGTCTTTTGGAGAGACATCCCAAGCAGTGTTGTGTCTAACCATCACGAAAAGGCTGCTGAACCTAGACTGCTCAAGGGCAAAAAGGTCGTGTTGATCATGGACGAAGTGGATGGCATGTCTGCTGGTGATCGTGGTGGAGCTGCAGAACTGGCTCAGCTTATCAAAAAGAGCAAGATCCCCGTCATTTGTATCTGCAACGATTTGAGATCACAAAAGGTCGCACCCTTATTGAGAGTATGCTTTGACGCCAAATTCAGAAGGTACAAGCTATTAAAAAACGTGGTGCCAAACAAAAAAGCTAATGCCGTCTTTTGTAGAACACCTGCTGCCCAGATTCGTTCTAGAATCCTGACTATTGCATTCAAGTAGGACAAAATCAACCAAGTTTATATATTGCAGTAGATACTCACTCATATATCCAAACGATAGGGAGGGTCTTCAGCTCCAAGCCAATGCAGTGGACGAGCTGGTCGAGTCGACTCAAAACGACATCAGACAAGTCATCAACATTTTATCTACGTATCGTTTAAGAGAATCTGGCATGGACTATGATCAGGCCAAGAAAGTGTGAGTTGTTGTCGCGCGTTGGGTGAATGGAGCTGCTGCTGACACTTTTTTACCCAGTGGCAAAGCAAACCAAAAGTACTCTATCCTCGGTTTGTTTGATATTCCCGGCGAGCTCATCACATCAGGGGGTTGGCGATCAAAGACCCTGACTGAAAAGTACGAGGTGTATTTCCACGACTATGCTCTCTCGTCTCTGATGATCCAGGCAAGTTCTGTGGGGGCAATATCATGCCATGTGCAACACTGACATAAATTGAAACTACAGGAGAATTACTTGAAATGTACACCTGAGCTGGCTGCCTCAGCGACGGGCAATCCAAAAGAAAGAGACTGCAACGAGATGGACTTGATTGCAAAGGCAGCTGACGCTATTGCCGATGGCGATCTCGTAGATACCATGATTCACGGGTGAGTATGCAATCTCTTATTTACTCTGAAACGGCACTCATTGAAATGTGTCTGCAGTACTGTTCAGCATTGGTCTCTTATGCCAGTGCACTCGATCTTTTCGTGCGTTCGACCAGCAAGTTACATCAGAGGACAAGTCAAGACCAGATACGGCTTCCCTGGGTAAGAGAGAGAGCGTACACCCCCCCCCCTCTTATCAACACACTTACATTTGTACCTAGATGGCTTGGTCAAAACTCAAAGGCACAAAAGTTTGCCAGGTCATTGAGCGACGTGCAAACTCGCATGCGACTGAAGGCATCCGGAGACAAGTTTGAAATTAGACAGAATTATATCCCTACTTTGAACGATCGTATATTTGGACAATTGAATGAGGTTTGCTCATATAGATGGTGATGGTGGTGTAACAAGAACTAATTTTTGAGATTATATTATTTAGGACAACTTTGAAGGCGCGATAGAAGTGATGGATTCTTACTATCTGGACAGAGAAAACCTCGATGTTCTCAGCGACTTGACGTTTGCCCCTGCAGGAAAGCATCCATTGCAACAGGTGCCCACCAAGTCCAAGACAGCATTTACCAGAGCGTAAGTTGGATGGTTTCCTTGCGACTAGCATCAGAGACTCACGGTTCGATCCTATAGTTACAATGCTCACTCGCATCCCATCTTGTTCCAAATTGGCGGGGCCCCAATCAAACGCTCTGTTTCTGGACCTAGAGAAGATGCAGTAGGCACTATTGTGGAGGAGGATGAGCCCATTGGCGATGATTTATCAGAGGCCGAAGAGGAAACGACAACTGAACAAGACTTGCAAGAAATCAAAAAGTACATGAAGGAAGCGCCCAAGAAGAAGAAGGCTGCTGCTGCCTCAGGAAGTGGTCGTGGAACAAGCAAGAAATTAAAAACCAAAAAGTAATGTTGTGGTTACATCTATTCACCTTTTATATTCTGTGTAATGTCAGAGCCAAGATTTATTTCTTTTTTCTATATAAAACATCTGTTTGCTAACATATAAATCCAACAATAAAAATCCACATCTCTATCTGCATCTGAGGGGTTGGATACGACATCAAATCGAGCTACAGCAGGGTTTTTTAGCCCTCTTTATTATGAATCCCAGCCCACAAGGGATTTTCCAGAATCAATATGACATTAAAGACATGGAGATGGTGTAACTCGAGTATCTGGAATTGGTAAATGATAGCTGCCTCCCTATTATATATATTTGGGTCCACATCGTTTTTAGTTTAATTTGCCTTTTTCTTCTGTTTTTCCACTTTTCCCTTCTCCCCCCTCCTCCTCTATATCAAGCTCGCTTATCATGGCTATCGATTCATACCTATCAACGCACTCCAGCAAGCTAAAGAGCCTGGATACGCCCATGATCTGGCTGGGCATGTACTTTTTCTTCAACCTGTCCCTGACACTGTACAACAAGATCATCTTGGCACTGTACGATTTCCCATTCCCTTGGACATTAACAGCAATCCATACGTTTTGCGGTGCTGTTGGATCTTACATGTTCTGGAAAGGTGATTTGTTTCAACCCGCCAAGTTGGGAGATCAGGAAAACATGGTCATGCTTGCCTTCTCCGTTCTGTACACAATCAATATTGCCATCAGTAATGTGTCTCTGTAAGTACCTTTGCTTTGCTTGATCCCATGTGTACCAGTGATGATATTGACCTTTTTGGCTTCTTGTAATTAGCAATCTTGTCACTGTGCCCGTAAGTACATTTTAACCGTATGAGAGAGAGAGAGAGAGAGATAGACCTTATGCTGATACACTGATCCTTACAGTTCCATCAAGTCGTTCGTGCAATGACCCCTGTTTTCACCGTAATGTTGTCCATCATGTTTTTGAAAAAGTCATATTCCACCATGACCTACATTTCCTTGTTGCCCGTAAGTAGACTATCCAAGAGAGTGGATGGATTTTTGCATCTGCAGGGAAAAGAGAGAGAGAGAGAGAGAGAGATAAAGGGAGAAAGGCTCAACAATCAATCTCTAGGTTGTTCTCGGTGTTGCATTTGCTACATTTGGCGAATACAACTACACTCGATTAGGGTTTGTATTGACTGTGTTGGGTACAGTCTTGGCTGCTATCAAGACAGTGGTGACCAACAGAGTTCAAGTGGGTCGTCTCAAGTTGCATCCTTTGGATCTCTTGTTGCGTATGTCTCCATTGGCATTTATTCAAACGATGATTTACTCTTACGTTACTGGTGAAATGGCTGAGGTTGCTGAATTCTGCCGCACTCGATTGACCATGTCCCTCTGCTTTGCATTGTTGATCAACGGCATCATGGCCTTCTTCCTCAACGTAGTCAGTTTCACCGCCAACAAAAAGACCAGTGCTTTGACCATGACAGTTGCTGGAAATGTAAAGCAGGTTCTTTCCATTATTTTGGCTGTGATCATCTTTAACTTGAACATTACATTTACCAACTTGATTGGCATCATGTTGACATTGGCTGGTGGCGCATGGTACACGTAAGTTTTGGCTGTTGTGTGTACAAGATGTGAATTTGCAAAACTAACGCTGGGATAACAGAAATGTGAGTATGCAAGAAAAGGCCAATTCGAAAAAGGTGACCGATTTACCCATCGTGAAAGAAGGTGTTGATAGTAAAATGTTGAGATAAACTGCAGAGCATGTTGAAAGCAGCTAAATTACTATCACGATTTTAATCTCTAACACACAATTTTTGCATTTTACTATGATTTCCCTCATTTGCACTCATTTTTACATATACTACAATCCACTTTAGAAGAGAAATAAACTTGCCTCGTATACAAACCAACACAACAAGTGCTTTTATAGTTCCTTGAGGGTTAAATCCCAGTGAATCCAAAACCTTTCCCCTTGATTTAATTCGAATACCCCAGAAAATGAACCCCTCAATTCGCGTATTATATGGTGATGTTGAAGTGAATTTATTGATATAATCAGCCTACTTTAGTAGACATGATTTGAAATGTATAAACTTAAATAAACTTAGTTCTCGTAGAACAAAGAGTGGATGGAGTGGCTGCGAGCAACAGTCTTGACACCACGGGGGAACCACAAAGCGATTTCCTTCTCGGCGTTCTCGACAGAGTCAGAACCGTGACAGATGTTACGTCCGACTTCGATACAGAAATCACCACGGATGGTACCAGGGGCAGAGGCCAAGGGGTTGGTCTCACCGAGCCTAGATGATATTCATCAATACGACAATTCACCTCATCAAGGGCAAAGTACAACTTACATCTTTCTACCAGTCTTGACGGCATCCTTACCAGTCCAAACCATACCGACAACGGGACCGGAGGACATGTATTCAATCAAAGAAGGGAAGAAACCCTTACCCTTGAGGTCACAGTACTAAGAATCATGTAAATCGTTTAGTCTTTCGTGTCCTGAAAAACCATCCGTGCGTGTGTAAACTTACGTGTTCCTCGAGGTGTTCCTTGGTAGGGTGGATCAACTCAAGGGCAGTGAGTTGGAAACCACGTTGTTCGAAACGCTTGATAATTTCACCAACGATACCGCGCTCAACGCCATCGGGCTTAACCATGATATAAGTACGCTCCATTTTTAATAAGTTTTATAGGATTTCTTGTAGAAAAAAAAGAAAAGAAGAGGATAAAGTTTTATGATTGATTTTATACTAGCCCCCCCCCCCTCCCTCCCTCTCCTTCCCAGCTCAGGATGAAAAATTTTTCTTGTTCAAATCAACGTCGATTAGTCCGAAGAGAATGGTGTAACAGTGTGTTACTAAACATCGCAATTGACAACAAAAAGCAGTACTCGATCGTCGTTAAGGTTCCGTATTTAGAGTTTCTTTCAAGATAGGCATGAATCCAGTAGATGAGATGATGGCTTTGCGATAGCATTACATGATTCATTGAGGCGAGGGAAGCTATAGATGTGAAAGCAACTTGGATACAACAATATGGCGATTAATAAGTCGACTTACGATGCAATATGGCCTTAATCATCACCTAATTTTTGCTGGCTGTTGAAGAATGAATTGTCTATCATACAGTCATAACTCGATTTAAGAGACTGCTGGGAAAGGGGGAAAGAAAGTGTCTCTTATATCGAGATTCTCTTGAACTGAATAGCTAAAAGGGCCTGAAATTGGGTCTGAGTGCTCGGAAAAGTACAGTTTTTAATACAAGCACTGCCGTTTTAACTATAGGCACTGTATTTGCATCTATTCAATACTTGTAAAGCCTGGAAATTTGGGACATTATTAAAATGATACAGCCCTGAGCTTAGTTGGCTTGAATAAGGCGGTAATTAAGTGTATGTAACACATCTGATTAGACTTGAGTCGCTCAAGTATATAAGGACCTTTTTGTTGTTCATCTGATATAGCCGATCCCTATCAATGCGGCTCAGAAAGCCTTGGCAGAGCATCTAACCGAAGCTATCATCTTAACCGAAGATATGTGCCCAATAACGAGGAGAGACCCTTATAGCATGTATACTCAAACGTCAGATTTCAAAATTCAGCAGCATGCGATTGGAACCTACAGGGTGATACCAACAGAGATTGAGCATAGCCAAGTCAATTAGACGTCTACAGCGTCTTTTGCCATTCATAAAAGTGGTTTTCAGGGCAAAAC
>JAXQGS010000701.1:0-15330 GCA_037040325.1 Mucor sp. M7501 | reverse complement strand
ATTTTGCATGTATAGGTCTAGAGAAATACCTGTTGTTTGCATAATAACATTTTGTGTAATTGCCCCTGAAAGGTTTTTGGATGTCCAGATGAACGATCTGGAGGACCAGTGGCAGCCAGCACTCAAATTCAATCCCAGCCCAGGCTGCGTTTTGCCCTGGCATCCATCTTTTGCATAGTAAAAGGCACTGTATAGACGTCTAATTGCTTTCGCTTCGCTCAATTCCTACCAGTGTCACCCTGTAGATTCCAATTGCATGCTTCTGCATTTTGAAATCTGACATTTGAGTATACATGCCAAGGGTCTCTTCTCATTATTGGGCACGTTTCTTGGGTTCAGATGACAGCTTCGGCAAGATGTTCTGCTATGGCTTTTTAAGCCGTATCGACACAGATTGGCCATTTATCTGATGGACATTGAAAGAAGCTGCTCTTGAAGTCTAATCATGTGAAACACGGTTACATGCAATAATTTACGACCTTATTCAAGCCCTGTAACTAACAACTAAGGTCCATGCAATTTTAATAATGTCCTAAAATGCAAATGTTGGCTAATAATCGTGTGCATGCCTGGATTGCTATGGTGAAATGACAAAAGAAACTGATGAAAAAAGGCAAAAAGGTTTATTATTATTACATTGATTTATTAAAAGGTTTAAAAAAAGTACAATACATGGAAAGAAAAAAAAAAAGTTAAAAAAGACAGGTAGTGTAGAAAAAGAAAGAGAAAAGAGAAATAAAGAGCATCATCCGTGTGGGGGGTATCGATGAAGGACATCTATGGAATTTCAATATATATATACACATACAAAACCCAAGAGATGAGAATACACACAGCAATGTCCTTAGATTTCAGTCTTTTCATCAGTCACTTCAAGAGGCTCTTGAGTTTGAAGGTTTGCTAAGCGAATTTTGCGTTGCTCCTTCTTTCTACGAGCTTCAAGAATGTATGCTTCTTGATATCCAGGAATCCAGCCAAACAAGAGGCGGCCGACAGCTGGCTTTCGCACACGCACAAACCAGATGGGAATGGCCAAAAGACCAATAATGATACAAATAATGTATTGATACACACCAGCAGAACCAGCATCAATCAAAGGAGCAATGACAAGATAAATGTCGATGATGACAAAGAAAATGGCAAGAGGAAGCCAAATCTTGAAGGGTCTAGGTAAATCCTTGGTCTTCTTCTTGAAACGCATCAAGATCAAGCCAAAGACGGTGAAACCATAAAAGAGCCAACCGGTGAAACTGTACATTTTTGCGAGATAGGTGAAATCACCAGGAATACACCAAATAGTAGCAATAACACCAACAAGAACAAGTGCACGAATGGGAGTTTCACGCTTCTCATTCAACTTGCCAAAGAAAGGAGGCATAAACACAGCATCTTCGTTGGCAGCAGTCATCACAAGACGGGAAGCAGCCCACACATTACCATTAACAGCACCAAAAGTAGACAAGACTACCATAAGAGCAAAGAAATAAGCACCTCCCTTACCCATGGCAACCATACCGAGTTGCATAGCGACAGTGGATGAAGTAGCGACAGTGGCTACAGGTAAGGTAGCAAAGTAAGCAATGTTACCCAAGACATACACCATGGTGACGAGAATACAAGAGATGGTAATAGCGAGGGGCAGAGTGCGTTGAGGATTCTTGACTTCAGCAATACCATAGTTCAAGTTGTTCCAACCATTGTAAGAGAAGAGAGCCATGTACATGGCAGTACCGTAATCGAGAGCATTTGTGGAGCTACCGGCGAAAGCGTTCTGGAAATTCTCCGTATTACCCTTGCCAAGCCATACCCAACCAATAATGATAATCATTGCCAAAGCAAGCAACTTGGCAGCGGTAAAGACATTGGCAACCATAGCACCTGCCTTTCTAGCAAATGCATTAAAGAACACAACAACCCAGATACAAGCAATGGAGACAAGCTTGATGGCATAATCTGGCATGACGACGTCTTCACCATTGGGATCCTCAGGGTTGAAGTAGGCCATTTCCATAATGTATTGAGCAAACACAGTGGCAATGGAGGCAGTACCGATAGGGTTGGTGAGCAAGAGATTAGCCCAACTAAAAGTCAAACCAAGACAGAGACCATAGGATGCTTTCAAGTATTGGTATTCACCACCTGATTTTGTAATCATTGTACCCAATTCAGCGTAACAGAGAGCACCGATCATACTGAGAATACCACCCACAGCCCAAACAACCAAGGAAGAACCTACGGCTCCAACCTTCAATGTAACAGGACCAGGCGAGGCAAAGATACCACTACCAATGATGAGGCCCACAATCTAACCAAGGATCAATTAGTCTTGTGTGTGTGGTTTTCACACTGTAGACATGCCATCTTACCATATTACAACTACTGATGAGACCCATGTGGGGCACAACAACAGGACCATCGCTCTCGACAGAACAGCTGTCATTTGTCATGACACCTGATTCCACAGATGTGATGGAGTTTCTCTTCTCCATGCGGCCACCGCCTAGTGAGATTGCTGAACTCGAGGATGATTCAGCGGGTCTAAGATCATCGAATCTTGGATCAAGCTGATCTTTCATATTTGAGATGATTTATAGTAAATGTATTTTTCGATTTGATTCAACAAAAAAGTGAAAAAAGAAGGCGAAAATTTTTTTGATTAGCAGCTCTGATTTATATACCTTCCCACTAACTGAAACAAATTTTCTTCATTTTAAAATTTTCTTTCTTAAAATACGATTATAGAGCGTCGGCAACGGCGAACGGGGCGGGCAGAATGGCATGGAAAGTTCACTTTAATAAAACCCTAGAATTTCGCCTGCATGTAACATGTTGATGCAATTCGGCTGTAAAGGCACTTTCTCTCTCTCTTTCTTTTTCTAAATACTATACACACAAGTGAGTCATTTTAGATGTTTAGGATAAACGTTAAAAAAGTGAGGATGAGAAAACGGAATGCCAAATGCACATGGCAAATATACAATGGAATCAGAAAACATTTTCCACGCATTCTTTTTTTGCAGTGCCTGCTGACTCGAGTCGATTTTCTGATCTGTTGATTGCAAAAGCTGCAAAGCTTATTTTTCACGATAAATGTCGAAAAAGAAATCTTGATTTTGCTGCTTTTCTATTTTGACATATTATTTCTCACGGTAAAATGAAATGCTCACTACAAACATTGGGACATGTGTGGGTTAAAGTGTTACAATCATCGTGCTGGCGTTCAAAATGATAATCTTATCTTGCCAAAAGGCCTTTCTTCTTGATCGCCTTGTCGGTCCAGAGGCACATTTGCCTTTGAAACCCAGGGGCATTGAACGAAAGTTCCATGCTGAATCATAAGATGGCTTATCCATTGTCCTTTGTTTGTGAATACAACACGAAATGTGCATCGGATGTAATGCTATTATAAGCTACATGTAAAGTATTATATACTCCAAAATTTCGGAGTAGCAGCATTGCTGGAAAAGATGGTCTACTTTGTTATGACTCAACATCCTGCAATGGGTCTATTGCTTCATCTCATTGGGCTCTATTCCTCAAATGTTATGGTCACATTTATCTCCGGAAACCGAGAAACCCGAATAGTCAAGGAAAATCCCTCAAACTTTGAGGATCTGAACCTTGTATTGGCAGCCCAGAAATCTGGATGCCAAGATATTGTTGCCATGACACGATGGCATGTCATTTTTCTTGCTTGATTCATAGATTTGAGAGCAATTTTGTGCTTGTGCAAGGTGCAATTCAAGTGCAGCACAGTGTAAATAGTGCCAGGAGCACCTTACGTTATGGAGACGCGTTACAGGAACCAGAATAGGCGCTTTTTAAATCAAAACTTTTCCTTTTCCTTTCTTATTTACATCATTTTCCTATGGAAGAAGACGCATTTGACCGTACAGAAGCACCGCTTGCATCAGCGCCTAGTAGTAATCGTCATAACAGACTACTTGGTATAGGCAGCAGACGCTCAACCATCTTGGCGATACCCACAAACCAAGAAGAACCACCCACCGAAGATCCCAACTTGACGCAGGAAGAAAACCAAAAGCTCAAGGCAGAATACAAAGCAGTAAAATCAATGAATCGAGCATTGGAGAGCGTGTTGGAGAATTTTCATGAAGCAAGCAACAAGATACATGAATTCACAGACACTGTTGATAGCACAAACACATTACTGGACATGTGGATGAGCATATTGGACAAGACGCAGGATGTCATGTCTGTGCACGAGGATACCACTTGGAAGCCGAATAATAGAAAGCGTCGTGCAGTGGATGAACCCGCTGGCAATGGGGGTGGCAGAGCATAACATCTTGCTTGGGTTTGATAGATTACAGGAAACAAGAGAATATACCCTAAACAGCATCCTTTACATTTGAAGTGAGACATCTCGAAAGCCGTACATGTTTAATAGTTGTAATGTGAATGAATTGTATGGAGAATCAAACAAGAATAAAGGATCAACTAGTTTTTCTTTAATTAAAAGCTCTATGATATATGTGTATTATGTTACAGGCAATATTTTCTCAAAATCATGGCAAGATCTTTCTGCATCAAGGGCTTGGTTACATAATCGTTCATGCCCGCATCAAGGCAATTTGTCTGTGCAGTCAATTGAATGTCGGCTATGATGAAACAAGAGGGAGGAGATTAGCATATGGCACAACTCTTTTTCATGAGTCCATTTGCATCTTACCTGTTAACGCAATAATCGGCAATGACGGGCTAAGCTTCATTTCCTTTTCATAAGCACGAATTCTCCTTGTCGCCTCCAACCCATCGCATCCAGGCATATGATGATCTATCCAAGCCAACAAAAAATAGCCAGGTCCTCTGGCCCTCCACGTATCAAAGCACTCGAATCCATTGTTACACTTTTCGACAATGAAGCCCAATCGATCCAGCTGCTTCACAATCAATCTTTGCGCAATAAAGTTGTCTTCGGCAACCAGGATTTTTCGACCTTTGAATCGCGCTAGTTCCTCGGGTGAGAATCCTTCGTGGTCCTTTCTTGAATAGGGAGGTGTTACCAGGACAGGCACAATCTCTTGCACAAGTCCAGTTTCGAGCACTTGGCTGCTATTGTTGATGTCGGCTACTGCAGTCGCCTCTGTCTCTGCTGAGGAGGAGGAGGAAGCCGGTAGATCTGTGATGGCCAGCAGCGTGCTGTTCTTGGTGGCGTCCGTCCCAATCACCACTGTGGTTTTGGACAGCACTTTGACAAGCGCATTCAGCAACTTGACTGTACGAATGGGCTTGGACAGTCGCGTCACCAGAGGATGGAAGACGTGGTGGTGATATTGCTGATCGCCACGGATGCTGTCCACAGGCGCTTTCGTGTCTGCTGAGGGTGAGGTAGCACCGGCCTTGTCATCATTGCCTGCTGATACGATACTCTGCACAAAATGGCGACGAATGTTGTCTACTGTGGGTGCCAGTAGTATCAAGATGCGCATATCTTTGAGGGCAGGCGTCTCCTCAATGTGCTTGATCAAGGCCAGCAAATCTTCAGGCTTGGGCGAGTCCAGCACAATACCGTCATAGGGCGTGCCGTTTCTAGCGTTGAATAAGACAGCATCAATTCCCTCTGATACCGAGTTCCTGTGCTCCAGCTGTTGCACCCAAGGTATGAAGGACTGGATCATAAACTTGACGCGCTCCACGCCCACAATCAGCATACGAGGCTGGCCCAGTTGCAGCTGCAATTCCTTGATGGAGCAGTTGCGTGCATCGTAGCTGGCGTCTGTCTTGGCCACTGTGTCGCCATTCTTGACTTGGATGGTAAAGGTAAAGGTGGATCCTTGGTTCACCACTGAATCCACATGGATCTCGCCGTGCATCAGTTTGACGAGCTGCAAACAGATGGATAAGCCAAGACCCGTGCCGCCAAAGTTTCTGTTGCCATGGTTAGTGTTGTTGGGATGGATGCGCTCTCAGCTGTGTATATATATACTCATTTACCTTGTCGTGGAGCCATCTACTTGGCTAAAGGGCAAGAACAGGCCCTTGATCTCTTCTTCAGACATGCCAATGCCCGTGTCCTGCACAGATATTTTCAGCGTCAAGTCGTCAGGCTCTCTTTGAGCAGTAGTATTATCTACAGAGCACCGAACTACAACTTCACCGTGGTGCGTAAACTTGATGGCATTGCCAATCAGGTTCATCAGTATCTGGCCAATGCGATTGCCGTCGCCAAAGATGATGGATGGCACGTCTTGGTCGATAAAGTAGGTCAACTCGACATTCTTGTTTGTGGCCAGTGTGATGAGCAGCTCCATTCGGTCAGCAATCAGGTCTTCAATGTAGAACAAGCCGTGCAGCAGCTTGACCTTGTGTGCCTCCAGTTTGGAGAAATCCAGCAGGTCGTCAATGATGTGCAGCAGCATTTCACAGCTCTGTTTTGCAATCGACACAAACTCGCGCTGTTCCACGTCCAGACGCGTTTCGCTCAGCAAAGAGATCATGCCGTAAAAGCCAGAGAACGGGGTACGCAGTTCGTGAGACATGTTGGCCAGAAAGTTGGACTTCATCTTGGTGGCGCGCAGTGCTTGCTCCCTGCTGGCACGTGCTTCTTCCAGCGCCTTGAGTTGGCTCTCAATCATGAGCGCATTGGCCTTGGTTGCCTTTTGCACAGACTTGAACAGCAAGGCGTTGGTGATGGAGATGCCAATCTGGTCGCACAGCAGAGCCAGCACATTGGCGTGTTTGTGCGTAAAAGCGTTCAAGTTGGCCTGCAGATACAGTACGCCTACCAGTGTGCTTTTGTGCATGATGGGCATGCAGATCACAGCGCCCTTCTTCATGCCGCCGTCGCCCGTGTTGAAGCGAGGATCACCCTCCACATTGGAGATGAAGAGATTGGCGTGTGTGTGGATTACGTAATGCACAATCGAGGTGGATATCTTGTCATCATCGTCGCGAAGAGCGAGAGGCGGTTCGAATGTTTGGCAGGTGTCGGTGGCTCGCACGGAATAAGCAGCGATACCAAATACGCCTTCCTTGATAATGATGACACCAGACTCTGCGCCAGAATTGCCCATGATGATGCCCATCATCTTTTTCAGTAGTTCGTCAAACGAGTTCATTTCATTGGATATAACTACACACGATAGGATTAGTTGAGCTCACATCAACAGGGGAGATGGATATTACCTTGCGAGCTCTTGATAATAGAGGTCAAATCCACCATATCCAAAGAAAACAGCGTGTCTTCTCGCATCACATTGACATCTTCTGAAGCCATAGTGTTGCTCAGCAGAGATTCATTGTTTGCGCCCACACCGCCTTCTGAGGACCCACCCAACTGTGTCTGCCGTTGCTGCTGCTGCTGCTGTTGTTGCTGTTGCTGCTGCTGCTGGGAGTCGTCGTTGCTATACATTTCCTTGAGAGACGTGCCTGGACTTGTTTCATCGCTGCTATTGTTATCCCAAATACTGAAACTCTTGTCCACAACGGTCGTAGTCAACCCAACAATGACATCGTCCGTCTGCACTGCGGCTTCTTGCTTTCCTGCTACTGTTTGGCTCTCCAGCTCGGCGCTGTACTTGTTCTTGAGATACTGCACTTTACCAAAGGCGCCCCAACGCGCGTAGAATTCAATGGATCTGGACAGCGTGGGTATCGCCAGCATGGTGAGGCCGCAGCGCATGTAGTGCTCAGACGCAAGTTCAAAGGTAAGGCCCAGGAACGAGTACCAGTTGCCCTTGAGTGCAAGTTCCATCACTTGGTTGTACAGCTGAAGCGTCTTTTTCATGTTGTTCATGTCCAGCGTTGATATTTGTGCTTGCTATGCGGATACATGAGTTATACAAGCACACACACACACATCATGGATCGCATGCTACTATACTTACCACCACTTTATGGTACATGCGGTAGTTGACCTCAGAATGCGTCGCCAGCTCATTGAGCCTCTTTTCGTTCTTGTACAGCTGCTTTTCATACTTTTCTCTTGTGCTGGGCTCAAGATCAGGGTCTCTCAGCGACTCGACGATAGCAATGCAGTGATAGTACATGGCAATTCCCACATGACGGTGGCTATTTAGATGAAGAAAAGAGTGAGATTCAACCTCATTTTCGCTTGTTCTTCACAACCCTCTCTAAAACTCACACTGCTTCATTGACTGAATTATCGAAAATCTTGAACCCCAAGTCGGATGCAGCCCGAGTAAAGCCGAAATGGAACAGCAGAATCATCTTGAAGCTGTAGTGCCAGTTGAGCGGATTGCCAGAATTGACGCTTTGGCTCTTGAGATCCTCCACAAACGAAGGCTCGTCAAAGTTGCTGTCAGGATCGTTCATCATCTTTTCTGGGTCCATGGTGATGTCTGTCTTTCCTTGGAAAACAAGCACAGACCGCCATAGTGAAATATTGAGAATCAGCACATCTTTGGAGCTGCCTTTACTGCATTCCTCCATCGAGTGGTTCAAATGCCAACGCAGTTCAGATAGGTTGCAGCTGGTCCAGTACAGTGTAGTGGCGACGTGGAACAGGGCCATGGAAGAAAAGAGCTGCGTTTACAATAGGATGAGCTCCTCTTGTTGCCATCTCAACATTCATGAAGCACTTCTTACCTGATCACCGCCAGCAATGGCATACTTGTAGGCTCGTTGGTACTGGTAAATGTACTCTCTGACATGCACACCGGTCCACTGAGCCAACATGGCATGGTGCACAATAATAGCACGCGCAATTTCAGAGTTTCCTGCGTACTTTTCACTGATGGCCATACCAAACTTACCCAATTGAGCCGCCAGCGTGAATTCAGACACACGCGTCGCAGTGCAACCCACCCAGATAAAGCCGCCTCCACTGGCTGAAGTGTAGCCGTACTTGAGCGAGAGCTCGCACAGCTTGAGCGCAAAAAAGTCCACCAGGATAGGGTTAACCCAATACGCGCCTGTACAGGCTTCGTTCAGCAGGGTCATGATGGCAATCTGCTTGGTGTTTTGGCAGGGACCTGACTTCATCAAAATGTCAAAGCCAGGCTTGGTGATGGTGGGCTTGACAGCCTGGTAGTACTGCATGACTTCTTCCTCGGTAATGTTGGTATCCACGACAATGCCCAGCTCCTCCAGACCCTGCAAGATGTTGGAGATGCCCTTTCGGTACTGCGATTGCTGAAAGTAGATGCGT
This sequence comes from Mucor sp. M7501, assembly GCA_037040325.1. Taxonomy (NCBI): domain Eukaryota; kingdom Fungi; phylum Mucoromycota; class Mucoromycetes; order Mucorales; family Mucoraceae; genus Mucor; species Mucor sp. M7501. Next base: position 6,197 of record JAXQGS010000701.1, on the reverse strand, counting down.
GCTTGGATGCGCCATGCCTGGGCTCTCTCAAAGGGAAGGTCGTGTGTGTGGTCCATGATTTGCTGGACCATGCTGTCTCGCATGTCGTCGTGTAGGATCAGGGTTGTTGCAGTGACAAGCTTGTTGTCGTTGGCAATGATGGATTTGACGGTCGCCACTGCTCCTCCTCCTCTTTCTCCCTCGCTGCTGCTGCTGCTGCTGTCTGTAATAGTAGTAGTAGTAGTAGTAGTAGTAGCAGTGTCATTGTTGTTGAGCATCTTGAGTTCCAGAATCTTCATGTAAATGGTCAGCGTCTCTGAAAAGGACGTGTCAGGGCCGTCCTGCCATCGCTTGTCGACATCTTCTTCCAGCAGCGAGAGTGCGCACTGATAGTACGTGGCTGATATCTGCAAGGCGCCCGACAGCGTGGCTTCGTTGCCCGCCTTGACGAGCACATCTCGGTAGCGTCTTCTCTTGTCAATCAGCTTGATGAGGCCCGCACTCTTGACGAGGTGGTCTGCCGTCAGAAACACATTGTCGTCTTCTTCCAGCTGCTCCTCCTCCTCCATCATCAGCATCTGTCCAATCTTGAGATGCATGTTCTCTCGCTGCGAGGGATCGACAATCAGCATGGACGCTGCTTGATAGTAGCGGTCGTGGATAAAGTGGAAATCGTTGCCTGCCTTGTACTGGATGATGCCCTCGTTCAAGGCCACTTGCAGACCCAGCATGGCTTGATTGGACCTCTTTTCTTCCTCTTCAAAGGTGAGCACAGGCGGTAAAGACGTGTGGATGGGCAAGACGGGCGATGTGGGGTTGGTGCGAGGACGGCTCTTGACACCACTGCTTGTTTCATCGGTCGTCGACATGGGAAGCCTACTGCTATGACTACTCGTATGACTCAAGCTGCTGGAGCTGGTTGTGCTACTGTTTTCGTCCGATGTATCACCTCCTGTACTAGTGGCCATCATGAGCCACTTGATTCTTCGAAAGTTAAAGTCATGACCTATTAAGCTTGCCCACATTAAGAAATGCTGAGCACTGAGGTCCAGTGAACGCAAATGAGAGACGAGATTGCGCACATCAAATATAGACTGGTTTGGATTGTGGTATTGCTGTATCTGCTGCTGCTGTGATTGAGACCCTCCACCAGGGCTAAACAGCGATACTTCGGTTGCATGATTGGCAGCAGCGGAGGGAGAAGAAGAGGCTCTTTTCGAGGGTGGCTGTGGCTGTTTGTTGGTGTTGGTATCAAAGAGTTTCTTGATATTGTCGAGTCGAAACTTCCAGCTCTTGGCCGTCCAGTCGAACCAAATATCGTCTTTTCGCTTCATTGTCTTGAGAAACTGTTTGGCGTAAAAGGGGTTGCCTCGAGTCCACTTGTAGATAATGTCTACGAGGGGCATGATGTCCTCGGTGCGCTGTTGCTGTTCTTGCTCTACCTGGTGATACTGCAGCGCTGTGAAGGACCTGTGCGAGTTGTAAAAGGTATCCAGCACAAGCTCAGTGAGCCCTTCTTTGCCGAGCGGCAGCAGCTGAATGGTTGTCACTGGATTGACGCACTTGTCGAGGATCTCTACTACACGTTGAGGCGTCTCGTCTCCATCTCTAAACGTTAAAATAACCAGCATTGTAGTTCGAGAGTAGATAAGTGCGCTAATCAACTGGATGGACGCTTCGTCTGCTTCTTGTAAATCATCCAAGCACTAGTTGTATAGGCAATCAGGAACCCCTCTGTTTCATGCAATATGATATCATCATGTACTCACTTACCAGAGTTAATAGCTTTCGTCTTGCAATGGTGCGAATGATGTTGAGAAAGACCTTTTTTTTTCTGTTAGCTATATATATATACATGTAAAATTTAACAAGCATACTACTTACCGAATGAAATCGTGTCTCTGTATTGAGAATGTTGGTCAAGACATCATCGTCGGAAATGCTGATTCTCTCCCTGTAATCGTACAAAATTGGCTTCAATTCAGGCACCATATTGACCATCAATCGCACATTGCTAAACTGGGGGCCGAGATTGTGCTTGAGGTCACTGTAAAACTCTCGAATCACATGCTCTGATTCAGTCAGCAATTGTCGCAGGATGGACGACAGACAGCGCAATAATCCATTGTAAGGTCTCTTTTGGTTTTTATCGAATTTGGCTGATGCAGTGTATCCACAGTGGCGTGCCTGGACATTCAGGGTGGATACGAGCGTGGATTTGCCTATGCCGCCTTGTCCCTTCAGCACAATGACCTCGCAGACGGTGTGGTCAAGGGACGTGGATGAGTTGACTCGCAACAAGTTGTCTGCTTCGGTCAATGCACTCGTTTCCTGCACAGCAGCCGTGTCTGGCTTTTCTGTCACTGAAGAGGATACGCTGTTGACTGACATGGAGGTGGTGGTGGAATCAGAGGCGGACAGGACGCTGAGGTCTTCAGGCACGCCCTTGCTGTGGGTCGTCGGCAGGTGGTTGGCTTTTTTCTTTTGCTGCTGATGAAGGTTGTAGGTGCTTTCAATGATGGAGCTGATCAGCTCGGACTCTTTGTTTCGGCCGTACATGCTATCAGACACTTTGAATACAGGATTGATGTCTCTCAAACCCAAAGGAAAGTAGACCAATGTCTAGATGGGGATGCCAAGGTGAATATATAAGCATTTCGCCAAGAAAAGCCTTCTTCTTCCGTATACACCTACCTCTTCCGGGTTATCGTTTTCAAGTCGCTTTTGACACTCTAGCAAGTCCTCTCTCAGTCCATAGGCACTGTCGTATCTCTCGTTGACCGTCTTTCGGGTCAGTTTGTCAATGATTAAACTGATGATGGGTGGTATATCGTTTCGAATGGTATGTACAAGAGGCACATTTTTGGCCAAGATGGCGTGGATAACATCCATGGCTGTACCGGCAAAAGGATTTCGGTCCGTCAAGATGACAAAGAACATGATGCCCAAAGAGTAAAGGTCAGCTCTGTGGTCCAGCGCATTGGATGTTCTGCCCGTTTGCTCAGGGCTGACATAGACGAGCGACGTCTGGAACTCTTTGGGCGAGTAGAATAGACTGGAACTCGGTCTAGTAGTCGTAGTCGTAGTACTAGGTGTTGATGGTGTTGAGGATAAATTAGGCGTGCTGTTGTAATGCGTACTTTTGTAGTTGGAGTAGGGACTACTGCTCTGCTGAAAGTAGTTGGCGGGTTGCTGAGGTAAGAGTGGAGGAGGTGGAGGGGGCGTTGGGATCGTGGAGGAGACGGAGGGTGTCGCTGAAGCATTATTGCTGCTGTTATTCTCGTTTGTTGACATGAACGATCTCCACCGCGAGCTTGTCAGCAGCAGCTCTTCGTACGAGTTGAGTCCACCGCCAAAGTTCCAGACCTTTGTGCTGATGTTGCCATTTTCATCGGATCGACAGTGGAAGGCTGAAGGTCGCAGTTCGCCGTGGATTACACCATTCTCATGTAAGAATTGGAGAGCCGAACAGCATTCAACGGCAAAAGTCAGGAATACTGGCAGCGTTATTTCGTTGCATTTGGGTATTGGTACTACATCCTGGCCCCACACTTCGTAATTGTTGGTCATCAGCGTCAATGAGTGCAGCGTAAAGTAGTTTGCCTTTTGATGCTGCTCAAAGTAAATGTAGTCGTTGGGCTGAATGTCGGTGTAGAGCAAGGCTGCCAGTCCGTCTTGCACCAGCGAGACGTATTCCACAGCATTCGGCACGTATTTGGTTCCACCCGGCAATGAATACAGTCGCTTCGTCACATAATACTCTCGCTCCAGTCGAACTGAATGAGGCGAAATCTTTGCTAGCACAATCTTGTTATCTTTGATTCTGGAAACGAATTTTTAATATAGACTGTATACAGGTACACAAGAATATATACCTCTTTCCAACACTGACTGCCATCAAACCACCTGCTCCAGCAAGCTCAATGGCTTTTCCGAAAGTGTAATTGGGTATTCTAACTTCAAACGTATTGTAGTTTACATTAAAGTTTCCCGGGGGAGGTGCCCTGGGAAGTGGTCGATCTAACGGCGATTTGGATTTTGGGTTGTTGTTGGACGCCTTTTTGCTTGCGCTCTTTTCTTTGCTGCTCGCCAATGTCGATGGTGATGAATATTTATGAAACGAAGACATGGTCCCTTTTTTGCGTTTAAATCAAGGAAAGAAGAAAAGAAGAAGAAAAGCAAGGGAGCAAAAATATCAAAGAAGAAGAGGGGGCAAAAGCGAAAAAAAAGAAGAAGAAAAATCGATAAACAACAATACAGATCATTTTTATTTATTTTTCATAAAAAAGAAAAAAATGGAACTAATCTAGTTTGGGTGTGTTGTACCGATTCGCTGTAAAGAGAAGATACATTTTTCTATGGGATCGTTCACTGAAGCATAATGTCTGCTCCAGTAACAATTGGTCCTCCTTGGGCGGGCATCATGTTTCCCATCATAGGTAACCTTGTATTCATATTTTGGGACATCATCACACGCAGGTCAATTCGAAGCTTGTGACTATAAGAGTGTAAGCTGATGGCCCAGTAAGACTGGTGGTGGAAAAGTGTTAGTAAAGGGGGGTATATCCAGCATGCTCAACACACATGTCAAACTTACATAGACTGTGATCATGACAATGGTCATCAAGATGGAAAACTTGAGCTCGTCTTCCCATGTTCTGCTGCAATTATAGAAATCACCCATTTCCGTGCTGAAGCCAGTTGTCGGTTCTTGTGTACCACCACCTCTGGTGTTGATTTGATTTTGTCGCAAGATTGAATCGAGATTTAACGAGGCTGATCTGATGCACCAGCTCACATAGTTGTCTCTGTCCACAATGAACAGGATGGTGTTGATGAGCATGTCGAGTAGCAGGAAAGCGAGCGCGACAAATATAAACAAGGTCGCTCGTTTGATGCCATGGTATGATTTCTATTCAAAACTACCAGTGTGAGTGATACAAAAAAAAAAAGGGCGACTATAAAAGAAAAAAAAAGATCCTTACAAAGTAAATGGGAAGTAATGTGCCTAGAGAAATGCCAAAGAATACAAGGTTGATTGTTCCAAATATGTAGATAGCCGTTGTATTTAGGTACGAATAGAAGGCTAATAACAATCTTTAACCTTCTGTTACAAACACAATTGATTCTCATCTATTACTCACGACTCTTGGCTTGAAACGAGATGATGGCGAAATAGAGCGATAGTCCCTGTATGTGCGTCATGGTCATTCTTAGTTCAATGTTGGATGTATTTGCATGTCTGGTGTCATATTTACCATCCAAATGAGGCACGATAGAGTGGCTCCCATGCGTAAATGTATACATCCACAGTATTTGTGTATATAGGGGTTCATGGAGTGCACAATTTGGTTGCGAAATACAGGGAAGGGTATCAACATGGTGTTTTATGTTTTTGTTTTAAAAAAAAGAGCGAGTAAAGGGAAAAGAAGCAGGAGATGTCTCTGATCTCAGTTATATACTATATACATCCTATTCAACAAGTAGAGTATAGTAAAGGGCAATCCAAAACATTGTCCTTAATAAGGCGTTTTGTTGTAAACATCATCATCTGATGGGCGATACAGCAGTAGGTCCTATTTGCCTACACATTTGTAATTATTGGTACCACCGTGGCCCAAAAATAGTGATCGCCGCCGCGCTATCAACATGTTTGACACACATGAACATGTCGTCTTTTGTTGGTGAGCTTTCAAAAAAGTACTCAAATGTCAATAATATCTCTCTCCATGTGAAACTAACGCACAATTTGATGCTTGGGCGATGATACATGAGAACATCTCCAATGTCCATGATGTTGCACTATAAATTTCCTCTCCAGAGAATTCTACTAGTATGAAAGTATGTATTAGAAGTATTGAAATGTGCTCAGTCCAACAGTAGCATTCATTGCGTCAATGATAAGAAGGAGGCATTACTTTTGGCTATATAGAACATCTCACCAAAGCTGTCATCTAAACCCAAGAAATGTGCCCAATAACGAGGAGAGATCACTTGGCATGTAATACTCAAATGTCAAATTTTAAAGTGAAGCAGCATGCCGCTGAAACCTACAGGATGCTGCCGGCAGATATTGAGCGTAACGAAAGCAATTATATGTCTATATAGTGTCTTTTACTATACAAAAGGTGCTTGCCAGGGCAAAACGCAGCCTTGGCTGGGATTGAATTTTAGAGCTGCCACTGGTCCTCTGGATCACAAAATGGACATCCCAAAAC
>JAXQGS010000700.1:0-15374 GCA_037040325.1 Mucor sp. M7501 | reverse complement strand
TCAAGTTGCGGTCTCGCAAGAGGCGTGAGTTCGAATCTCACAGTCAGCAATATTTTTTGGTAAATTTTCGTTCGCGTGAGACGTTTGTAATGGGTTGGTTTTTTGCTGCTATTGTTAGAGTTAGTAGAGTAAATGCATCGAGAAAAAGCTTTTATGATCCTCATAAAGTACCATGTTTGCCTAAGCTGTATTGGATATGCAGTAGCGCCAGTCGGCATGATTCAATTGCTGTAGTACCTCAAAATACAAATTTGTTTTCTCTGGATTATAATACTACTGGGGAGTAGCGTAATAGCGGTATAGTTGGATAGTGTACATTATCTCTAATATAGAGTAGGATTGAATAAATGTACATCTTCTCCTTCTATTAACAGGAGGATCATGTAGCATCCTGAACTGAAATTTGACTGGGCCGAAATCTGAAATAATTCATTGGAGGATATCGCGACATGTACTCAATTCTCATTTGAATTGCAGCGAGTAAATAGAGAGCCCTTAATCCAGCTTTGTTGGCCTTTTTCTTCAGTACTTGCACCTACTTTACGAATGGATTTTTTCTCTAGAGGATACACAGCCCTTAGAGGAGAGCGTGGACAACCTCAATCTGCGGATGAGACTATTGAAAAACTTGCTGATTGCCTCGAAACCGCGACTTTACTGGAAGACAGACGTGCAGGTGTTTTGAGCCTCAAAGGTTTAGTGAGAGATTGGCCAGAGGTAAATAGGGATTTGGCTATCCATATATCAAATGCCAATATATGCTATTTACCGTTAGGAAGTTGGAAATAAGAGTTTCCCTGGATTGATCAAAGTTTTGCACACTGATTATAAGGATGTGGATATTACAAAATCTTTATTGGAAACCATTACGATTCTTTGTACTGTTCAACATCAAGTAGGTGGTCATTTATGAAAACAGGAATATATGGCTAAATATCTGGCTGTAGCAAGATAAAGACGACAAGGGATTCAAGTTTACAGATTATTTCATCGAGGTAAAAGCATAGCAGTGTCGACAGAAAGTAAAGAACAGCCTATATTCAGTAACAGCAATAGGATTCTCGCAATGTTACCATCCTTTTAGACATCCTTGAAGAGTTTGATTTCTATGTTCGATACAACACCATCAAATTACTTTCCACGTTATTAGCCAACAGAAGTAAACGAATCCAAGAATGCATCTTGACCAATCCAATGGGCATTTCTCGTCTAGTGGACATGTTGGACGATAAAAGAGACATTATCAGAAATGGTAAGGACGGTAGCTATGGATGGGTTCTTTTGTGATTTAACACACAACCATATAGAGGGCTTATTACTGCTGATTGGACTTACTCGTAGCAACACTGAGGTACAAAAGATCGTTACCTTCCAAGCTACATTTGAGAAATTATTGGCTGTAATTGAAGAGCAAGAGGGCATCTCTGGTGATATTGTCGTACAAGATAGCTTAACGTTAATGCACAATCTATTGCGATATAACGTATCTGATCAAGTCTACTTTCGCGAAACGAGTTGTATCCAGCAAATTCCTGGTTTATTGGGCTATGTGGGCGATAGCGATGCGGATCATGTACCTTACTCATTCGAAGACTGGCCACCTCAAAAAATTGCTAATACAGTGTTGGTGTTGCAATTGATTCGCATTTTGACTGAACCCGATAGTAGCAGCACTCCCATCAATCAAAAGGTGATGGTCCAAAGTGGCATTCTTTTGCCTATTGTGCAATTAGGTCTCTGCTCAAATGCTCCCTCTATCGTTCGTACCGAAGCACTTTATTCCATTGCGTATGTCGTTGCCTCCAACATTGATAACCAAGTCTTGCTTGGTAAAATTGTAGTTGCTTGTCCTCCTGTGTTGAGTCAAGACGGCCAAATTGATCCTAGTGCTGCTCCTGGCATCCCTCGCCCAGCCATGGTCTCCCTCATCTCAATTGCTGTAAACGAAGATCGTGGTGTTTCTTATAGCTACTCAAGCCGTGCTGCTGCCACATATGCCGTATTCTCTTGTTTGGAGGAAAATCCAGATGCTCAGCTTGTATTGGCATCCACTCTCAAGACACCCCCCGAAGATAATGCAAACAGCTCCTACACAGGTAATTTGATTTGTCTTTCTTTTTTTTGAATAATCATCGTGCTAACCTTGCGTGCCGCAGACAAACCCCATTCAGCAGGATCCCTTTTGTTGGAGGTCATTGAGAATTGGGAGCAGGCATTAGCTGATCCTTACAAGGTGTGGTTTGCCTGCGACATTTTATCTCACATCATCAGAAACAACGAGAGAGCCAAAGAAATAGCAGGAAGTATTGTGTTTGGCGATGAGGCTAATGGCGAGGATCCTGTTCCCTTATTGCATCAAATCGTTGCGCAATTGCTCATGTCTACCAAGAACCCTTCCACCAATGCTCGCATTCCAATCGGCTACTTGTGCTTACTCTGTACATGGCTTCATGAGAGCCCAGCATCCGTCAGTTTGTTCTTGGCTGAGAGTACACATGTTCAATTTGTAAGTATACCTTGCTTTGATTAACTGAGGCTTACATGACTGACACGCATTGTAGTTGATCCAAGAAATGCAATCATCCACCAATGATCCCACAGTACAAGGCCTTGTTGCTTATCTTTTGGGCATTACATATGAATACAACGATGATCCATCCACTCCTTTGGACAGAGCTAAACTTCAAGCCATTTTCTCCAGCCGTTTGGATCAGTTCAATAGCTTGTTGGCCCGTCTTCGTGATAGCCCGGCTGTCAAGAATGCACCACAATACTTGCAGATCTCCGCAGAGGATGAATCCATCTCAAATACAACACATTCGCTGCCCTCTTTACTCTTGGATAGCGTTTTTGTCGACTTGTTCAAGTCAAACTATGGTTGGTATTTGATGGATTTGGCTTTGTTTGATTGAAATCCTAACGCTGATATTCAACTAGAAAACATCCAAAAGTCAATCAAAAAGAAGCCAGCCAAATTTAACAAGATTGAAAGCAGAACAAGTAAGTGATGCAATGTGGAGGACCAAAGAATGCAATTCAGTAACATGGTATTGCAGATTCACCTGCTCCTCCAAGCCCAGTTGTATCAGACGAAGTGATTCAAAAATACAAAAGCACAATCGAAGAGCAATCAAACCAAATCAAATCATTGGAATCAAAAGTATCCGAATTAGAGTCTTCCTTACAAACCTTGGTAAGTCTAGCACTTTGGTATTCCAAAATCGGATCATGAGTTAACACTTGTTTTTAGAAATCCAACGATGATTTGATCAAGAATGAATTGACATCAGCTGCTACGGATAAAGCGTCATTAGAAGAACAAGTATCTGATCTGAAAAGCAAATTAGCAGCTGTAGAAGCTGAAGCCGCCAAAAAGTCATCGCAACCTCCTGCTATGAACGAAACCCAAGCTGCCAAAATTAAGGAGTTGGAGGAGCAACTTGCAAATGAAAAGGCCAAATTTGCTGATCTGGAAAAGGAGCAAGAGGATCTTCTTGTCTGTATGGGTACGTGCTTTTTTAAAGTAGATTAACAAGAATGTCCATCTGACAATCACATCTTTTTAGGCGAACAAGATCTAGACGTTAAAAAGTACAAGAAGAGATTAAGAGATTTAGGAGAGGTCGTTACTGACAGCGAGGATGAGGATGACGAGTAGAATAAAGATTAATTTTACAAACTACAAGTGCGAGCAATCACCGAGGATTACCTATACTAAATGTGTTGTCATGGCAACATTGAGCGCTGCGCATTTTGTTTTCTATCGGCAAGTGTGTATGACCATCATAGACCGAAAATAGCATTGACCCCACAAGTGATCCCCAATTGTTTTGGTGTAGGCTACCACAATCTTATCAAATATCTGACTGTGTCATCGTAACACTAGCTTGACTGATTTGATCTGATGTTTTTAATATTAAAAGATGGGTCATGGATTACTAATACACTCTGCTATCAATGAGAAAAACAGTAGTGGTAATGTTCACATACAGCTACAGCACTCCAATGCTAAGCTCACTGTACATGCTGATCTATGAATAAAGAGCAAATCCCGGCACACAGTGCAACAACTATTTATGGATCCATCTATGAGCAATCCTTGCTCACAATTCCATCAGTTCCATGAGATGCTTCATTGGGAATATAAGACAACCATGCCACACATGTGCATAAGACTTTGTGCCCACAAAGTATATTTATTTACATCAAAATGAGATATTCTCACATACATCTTTCGTATCTTATCATACAAACATATATTAAACTATCATAAATATTTACATAAATCACACTGCTCATCATTTGATCCGTTACTAAATTGAATCCATTACTAATGGCTGATGACTGTTCACATAATGCAGTTAATGTGATGTTTCTTGATGGCCGATTCATAGATGGGTAAGCGATCATCAGTATACACTGGTAAGGATTCTTCATATTCAATCATGTCCAAAAACCTAGGTACAGGCAGAGCAACTGCTGTTGCGGATGAGCTACTCGCATCTTCAGATAGTTGCTCAAATACATTTTTGAACGTAGAATAAAACTCGATTTCTTCAGAAGACCGAATACCATAGCCAAGAGTGCCTACTTTGATTGGAATATCCGCTAGATCAAAGTCGTAAGACCATAGTTTTCCTTTGCGTTTGATGCTGATCTGTAGTATGTAGGCAAGCGAGAACACGGGACCATACGTAAATGTCGGCAATCCATCAATAGGGACGTCTAGAGAGGTATCCACAGTGAATTGAGCTGTCGCTTCAGTTGAATGCTGTTTGATGGTATCCTGAGAGATCAATTGCTTCAGCTTCTTTTCATTCTTCAGAGGCTTGTCCTTTTTGGATGTTCTGCTCCACGTTTGAACTTGGTATAGTTTTGTTGAAATTGACTCTATCGATTTTCTAGGTATGTTGTTGATGTCTAATGAGATGTGGATAGTGTCGCCGAGTACGTAATCCAGCGAAGACAGATTGGCGTGTACAAATGGCGTAGACTCTGGAGCGCTGTTGTCTGTGTTGTCTATGGTAGTAATGTGCACTGGTTTCTTTGATATACTTGTTTCAATAAAGGGCATGTATATGATGGATTTGTGTGCTTTGATAATGTTGGTTTTGCCTTGGTCCTGATCCAGGTAAGCTGACAGCACAAAGTTTGAATGATACGATAGACCATCTCCTTCAGATATCACATTGGCTGATGGTGGAAATTGCACCATGGGCACTTGTATAATGAATGGAATCGAGATGTCGGTTCCTGGCTTGATATCCACTGGAGGTTGCAGGTCTTTTCGTTTCCAAAGTATCTTTTGCGTGCCGAATAACTGCTGTTTGTAGATTGCAGTTGCATAGCCAGAGTGATATGCTGATTCAGAAGCATGAAAAACGATGCGAAGTCTTTCAGCTCTTTGTAATTGCTCTTCAGTAGCGTTTAATTTGACAAAGCCTGTGTGCCTCACGAGTTAGCATTTATGATATAGCCATCATTGTAGTATGCAATTACCTTGGAATACTGATCCAGGGCCGTATACAGGTTGATTCTTGATAGACCAGCCGAATTCTGGCAAAAGGTTGATTTCTATTGACATTTCGAGTGTTCCAATGTAACTAAAGCGGAAAGAGAAGGTAACCTGTTTGCTCAAGCTGGTTTTTATGCCTTTTATACTTTTTACCACATTTGCGGACTTGGCAATGCAGTTTGCTTAGAATCCTGTCTTGATCAATAATGCATTCAATGGCAAGTATATGAAAAGAGATCAGCGTCCATGAGCCACCAACTCAAAATATACGCATCAATAGCATTAGCTTCATGCAATCAAATGTATACAAGATCAGGCTGGCCAGTCAGATCATGGTGGTTCGAAATGCCAAATCCGCCAAGGCAGAAAGCACTTGGCAAAAGATCGTCTATATCAGTCAAAACCCAGTTCCAGGGATTTTCAGCTCTTTGAATGCTTTACCTGTATTGGCCATCTTGTACTACAGGCATGACATACTGTCGCTCTTGGTTGTCGTATAGTAACTATAGAGATAAGATCATGATAAAAACCGTCATTCGTTAGTGTAATAGCGATCCCTCCTTACCTGGATCCATTAGGCTATTTCAAATGCAAACTCACACAAGATCAAATCAGGTTTACTGCGGTGGAGCCATGCATCGTTTGGCATTACACATTGCACAGGATGGATTCAAGGGAAAGGTGTGAAATGGTGTAGTGGCGTAGTAAACCACTCTGTTGGGTCGTGTCGATCAAGAAAAAAGTACATTTACATTGTCCAAACATCTAACGGAAGCTATAGAAACTGCTGCGGTGAGCCATGTACTACCAGCTGTTACATAAAATACATGAGGGAAGAAGGAAAAAACGATTGCCTTCTTGAGCATAGAAATGAAGACCAGGCATTTTGCGGGGTAAAAGCAAATGTGGATGTTGAACTAAGGTGCACATGATGCCATAGAACTCTTAATTGCTATATTTGTATAAAAATTTGCCCATATTCGGTTCTTTACAACATTGGCAGTCTTGGCAAAACAGAAAAGATCAGAAAACGAAGATCCTTGACATCCCACAAGGCATCAAGTTTATCTTTCAAGATAGACATTGGGGGGTTGCACTTTAGTCGCCTTTTTTTTTCATGGCAAAAGACAAGCGCTTGGCACGCACGCTTGGCTTCGTTAAACAAAGTGATGCGCAGGGCTCCCAGGCTCCCCTTCCTCCTGCTCTCGCCGAATGAGCGGCAAAAACATGCCCAAACATTTACTTGATCTGGATTTTGGTGATACTCTGACCGTGTTTGATCAAGAACGCGGCATTGCAAGTGAGCATGCTTCATACACATTGACTGTCTTGCTTTATAAGCAAGTGTATAAATAGCATCCATGCCCTCCTTTTTGACGCTTCAGCGCTCCACTTCGGCGATTGTGTCCGAATGCCTGGAACAGGATAGCCCACCATTGCAATAATCCAATGTGTCGTCTGCTATAGACAGCCAATGCACCATCTTGTTGGTGCAGAAGTGCCCCAACAAACATCAAGTATCGCCATTACATCATTTTCGTGACATTGGCCACTAACAGTAGCCATGATTTGAAAAGCACATGGCCTTTTAGACGACAGATGCTAAGCTTTGTACCACAACATTTACACAAATTACGTCGAATGAGCGATTTTTAATATGAAAATGTAATTAAAATAAATACAATAGTAGATGAGGTAGGGGTATAATATAAACATGCAATCTAATAGGATCTAACATATGGGATGTTGTGAGCTTGTTAAATCGTAATCGGGTAATCGAGTGGCATCGTAAAGAGGTAAAGCGTCTTCATATTCAATTGCCTTCATGAACTTTGGTAGAGGCATAGGCTTGCTGCTTGATGAAGAGCCCGATTCAAACGTAGAGTACATCTTGAGCTCAGACGAAGACTTGATACCGTAACCCAGTGTACCTATTGTCACTGGTACATCGTCCATGTTGACAGCATAGCTCCATATACCACCCATTGGACCCTTTTGCTCTATGCTGATTTGTAGTTTATACGATACTTGCACTAGGTTGCCATAGTCATAGGACGGTGTCAGATCAGCAGGTAGCTTTAAGTCTAGGTCAGCCTGGCAATAAGTTCCTTTGCGGCCGAGAGACTCAATCATGAGTAGTTTGTGAGAAGCCTTAGCAACAGTTGTCACTTGGTCGCTGAGATCGTCAAAAGCAACAATGTGTAAGGTTTGGACAAGTTTGAGATGGGCAGTGATGTATTGAAGTGAGCCACCGGAAGGAGCAGGTTTGTTGCTGGTGATATCAAGGCGAACAGGAACAGATTCATTGGGGACAAAGTCGTGTGCGCTCATCTTGACTCTGGCGGTGAGATGAGCTTTGGATGAGACCAGAGAAAGAGGTGATTTCAATACGCTGGTTTCGACATAGGGCATGCAGATGATGGGAACATCTGTGCGGATAGGTTCTGTCAACTTAGCGATGGAAGATGGTGTGTCGACAAAGGCAATGAGTTGGAATGTGCAACGATAAAAGCTGTGGTCCATGGAAGGAGGAAACTGCACCATTGGCATTTGAATAGTAAATGGGAACGAGTAGTCGGCATCTGTGTCCAGCTTCAATGTCTGTTGTTGGGAGTTCCAGAGCACTTGTTGGACACTGAACAGTGTTCTCTTTGTGGTGCGCAATACACCAGGAGACAATTCGAATGGAGGAATGGTTTCAACAGCGTAGAAAGCAAGTCTGATTCTTTCAACCACCAAATCAAGTGATTTAAGGTTCAGTTTTACGAAGCCTGCATGTGCAATTGATGAGTGAGTATGAGGGCTGTCAATGCAATTGCATCGAGCATACCTTGAAATACGGATCCAGGTCCATAGACTGGAATGTCTTTGACAGACCAGCCAAATTCGGGCAGTAATTCTATAGAGAATAAGCAGGAAGTAGTCATTTTGAGAAAAGAGCTATAATTAAAAAGAGATCTGCATTCTGATGATTGACGTATTTATATCAAATGCAGAAACCTTGGTCGCCGCAGTAACCGGCGCTTTTACCAAGCCGCAGTCTTGGACGATTGTACCACTCTAGTAACGAGTCGTATATTCATGATATGATATGGATCATTGTGAACCAGGCTTTATTGAATGTATTTGTGAAGAAATCTTCTATGGAAATCAGAACGCAACATGTCATTGACAAATCTCTTCTTGGGTTTATCGTCGACGCCTCTGGCTTGGTTCTTGAAAATGACATCGTCGTCCCATCTATCAAAAGGTCGTTTTAGTCACACAGATCCACAAAGTCAAGATTTTGCCAAGATCTTAAACTCTCGGTATTTTTCCCTTTTGCCAATGTTCACAATTTACCTTCTCTTGACGCTAAAGTCACGCTTTTCAGATCCAATGTTCAACAATGGATTACCCTCCATTGCTTCCTGTTCCTTTTCAGCTTCTTCTTCCTCTCTTGCTTCACGTTCTTGACGCTCTTTCTCCTCTGCACGCTCTTTACGGATACGCTGTAATGTTGCTAATAACTCTGCTGCATTATCATCGTCGTCGTCATCGTCGTCATCATCGTCACTATAAATCCCAAAATTGAGTAAATACGACTTGCACATTGAACTGTCAAAGTGTGCTACCTGCTACTACTCCCATCACTGTCGCTCTCTTGATCGCTATCATCTTTATCGAGCTTTGCTAGCCTCTCTGCTTCTGCCATCAGTCTTTGCTTTTCTTCGTTCGGCTGTTGTTCTTCATCCTGCTTTATCAAACGAGTTGTCGATGCGCCTCCTTCCTTCTCTTCATAGTATTCTTGCTCTGCTCTTCTTAATTCCTCTAACAGTTGCTCTCTGTCGCCGATTTCATCAACAGTGCCTTGTCCAGGCTGTCTGAACTTGAGTTTTGTATGTGAAGCGATATCACGAGCACTGTATTGAAAACTAGGTGCTTTACTATCGTTGCCTCTGGCGGGATCGAATGTGGGACGAGCAGCAGTAGTCTACACCATTGAATAAGTTAGCTGATCGCAGATGTAGACAGTTGCATTCATAGACTTACCATGTTGTATTCTTTAAGCTGAAAAAAAGGTAGGAGCAGGAAAGAAGAGAAAAAATTAGAGGCGATATTGCTACACACAATTAGAGTGAATGATTGTGACATCACTTTGGACAAGTCCTGTTATGCCATTCTCCAACATAATGGAAGCCTTCAAGCACTGTATGCAATACCAAATGCACACGAAATAACCTTTGTATTGGATATATAGACTTGTGTAGAGACAGATTGATGTACATGTTACAAATGCTGTATGTATACTATATACATGTTTGGCGCAGTGTGTTATTGTAAAGGGTAGTACTATTTGCACTATCAAAGATTACTCACCATCAACTATTACTAGTTGCACCATTTCACTATTACTACACAGGAAGAGCCACAACCTGCCTGTCTGTTTCACCAGTAGAAAAGATGAAGCCTGTCGTGGCACCACTGTTGCTTCACATTGTGAAGACGTTTGTCTTAGATGAATACAATCATTGGATAACGATGAAGCTGAAAAGGCCAGTTAAGATCAAATGGCTACCCATTGATTGACGCAATGCGCTTTGATGCATTATTGGCTTTGAACAGGCTAAATGGTACTTGGTTTTGGTGAAGCGTCTTTTTTCTAATGAACAAAGAGTTTAATGATGCACTGTTTCATTAGATGATAAACTACAGACCATCAAACCGGATGTTAATAAGCGCAATGTTCAGTGAGCAGCCTTCAAATGTATTTATCACTGTAAAAGCAAGAGTTCAGATCGCTTCTATCTCGCCAACCAAGCGCAATCTCGGCCTCAAAACAAGTGCCATCGTGTTCTACGAACTGACATTACGTTATGGATCACTTTTCAGCGATTTTTTGGGGATCGAGTTGATGATCGATTTTTGGAAAATTTTGCCTTGTACTAGCAAGGGAAAAATTGATGATTTTGAATGATGGAGGTTTTCACCTCGAAAATGAAGTTTTTTACTAAGGTGTTCCTATGCTCAAAACAATCGTAGAAACGCATTGGAGCATGTAAAAGTGTCTTTGGATCAATTTACTATGGTGTCTGTAGACTTTTCCCCTAAAAACGTATTTTGCATTTTTCGACAGTTGCTCTCCATAGACTAAAGTAATCACTTTGAAATTAGCACCATCAGATTCCTCGTCCACTTTTACATCTATAAGTGTAGAGAAAACCCTGCTGTTCGAGTAGAAAAATCTTGTGTAATTGCCCCTGAAAGGTTTTGGGATGTCCAGATGCAGATCTGGAGGACCTGTTTGAATAAATCTCTGAAATTCAATCCCAGCCCAAGCTGATTTTGTCCTGGCATTCACCTTTTGTATAGTAAAAAGACACTATATAGACGTCAAATTACTTCCACCACGCTTAATCCATGCCGGTGTTGCTCTGTAAGTTCCAATCGCATGCTTCTGCATTTTGAAATCTGACATTTGAGTATACATGTTAAGGGCCTCTCCTTGTAATTGGGCACATTTCTTGGGTTCAGATGACAGCTTTGGTGAGATGTTCTGCTATGGCGTTGCGCGATTCAAGTCTAATGAGAGATGCGATGATGTCTTTAGCCAAGCTCAACATTCAAACTACTGCAATATAGACGGACAAACAAAACGATGAATCAACAAGGAAAAAAACAAAGAAAGTTAGGGCTTTGGAAGAAAAAAAGCACATCAAATCGAGAATTATTCTATGGAGTGTAACCCAAAAGAAATTTTGCAAAAATATGGAGAAACCGGGGTTTGAACCCGGGGCCTTTCGCATGCAAAGCGAATGTGATAGCCACTACACCATTTCCCCATAACTGATAAAACAAAATTTTTAAGTACATTTTATTTAAAGCGTATGCAATTTTGGTCACGTGATATCTGCTTTTTTGCTATCTGATCGGCTCAGGGGTTATCGAAAAAGAGAGTGTAGTACGCATGACGATGGTAAAGAAGACATATCGAAGAAGCTGACGTTAGCAAAGGCGATCACGACATTGATTGTGCCCATAATACTGTATCTTCACAAGTGATGATTATAGATTGCTCGCTCAAATAAATCACTATATGAAAACATTGGCGAGAAAACTTTATCCAACAAGAAGGAAGGACCAACCATGCAACATTTGAAATATACTGTATAATACTTTGGTACTCATTCATTGTTAAAACAATGGCACGAAACATTCGAAAACTAACATACTACGGTGATATTATAAAGCCACTGTAGATGACCCCGCAATCAGTCAATTGTAGATCGAAAACCGAGATTAGGTTGTAAGCATTACTGCACTTTAAAAATTTCAACAATGTCAAAGAACATCCCTGAATCCACCCGCATGCAACATTTACATTATTCGGAAGAGTAGCAACATGAGTCCATAAGATGAAGCTTCAGATTAATGCTTAAACAGACGACATCATATATTAAGAGCTCAATTTGAGCAACTTGAAATACTGTAAATACGAAAACATGCAATTGGGTATACACTAATAGAGTATATATATTAATCACCGCCGTGAGCGCCAATGCCGTAATTATCAGGCACAATGTGTCTTCTTTACCATCGCTATGCGTGCTACACTTTCTTTTCTGATAACCCCTAAGCCGATCAGAAAGCAGAAAAGCAGATATCACGTGACCAAAATTGCATACGCTTTAAATAAAATGTACTTTAAAATTTTGTTTTATCAGTTATGGGGAAATGGTGTAGTGGCTATCACATTCGCTTTGCATGCGAAAGGCCCCGGGTTCAAACCCCGGTTTCTCCATATTTTTGCAAAATTTCTTTTGGGTTACACTCCATAGCTAAACGCAAACCTTTTGCTGTTTTTGTTCAAATCCGTACATGGTAATCCAACAACTTTTATTAGTAGCAGCATCTGATCAAAATTTCAAAAATTTTAAAATTACACAGTTCTCAATAACAGCAACGTATTCTATCCAAAATCTATTTGCACCTGCATGATTAGTGCAAAAAACTGGTATATAAACATGTTACTTTCAAAGCTGTGCCATCAAAATTCATTTAAAAGCAGCTATTCAAGGACTTCATGAAATATTTGGAGAAAAAATACAACAGTTTAAACTCTCTTGTGTCTTTCCCTGCTGCCTCCAAGAGATCCGCAGAATTTCAGACTATAACTGTTGTGAACCAGCAGATCAAGACTAAGGATGGAACCAACTTGTGATTGTCTAGGGACATCTATGCAAGATAATCAGGTTACTCGAGCTTTAAGTCTACGTCAGTACTACCTCCGGTCTTAAGGAGATAAGCAACAATCTAGGTTTCATGTGATGCCTAACAGCACCCGCGTCAAGTACTCCTTTACGTCAATTCAAGATCATCATGTAATTACAATATGTGTCATCATAATAACTACTCTAGTAATCAAGCAGTTTCAGTCATGTAATGTCAAGCCTATGCAATTTTAATCATCATGTGAAATATCTATCAATATCAAGTATCTTTCAATACCAAGAGTCACGCAATAATGATTTAATTTTCAGATTACGAGTTATTACGATTACCCATGTCTTCGTCATCATGTCTCGATGCCTTTTCCCACACACCTTCTTTGTAGTTTCCACTTTTTTACCAAGACAATCGTTTCTTTTCTTTATTATGAACACCCTTTATATACAAGCTTCCCAAATCCTTGACAGGCTCATTCAATTCAAACACGACAAAAACCATTCAATAGCTCTACCATGCTTCCAACATGCTGATGCTCCCTACAATCTACCTTTGTCAACGTGCTCAGCACTGATTATCAATAACGCCACTGCCCTGGAACCTGTCGCTGTGAAAAATCTGGTTGACAAGAATAAAGCATTGACTGTTGTTTCTTTCCAACGTCCTCCTGACATGAAGTATCAGCAGCTCAAGCAGATCTGCAAAGCTCTCATAGCAGAAAAATGCCATATAAAGGTCATTGAATCACCTCAAAAGGAGCTATTTGAGGACATGATTGACTATTTGCAAAAAAAAGTACGACAGTGCGAATCCTCCTCCCGTGTCTTCTCTTGCTGCTTCTTCCAAAAGACCCGCAGAGTTTGAGACAGTAGAAGTTCCAACAAACCTAATGAAGAGACTCAAGTCCACGCCGATGAGACCAGCAAGATTGCTCAGATGTTGGCATCTTCGCCATCGATGTCGTTTGGTTTGCCCGGTTCTGCTGAACCCGTGGTTCCTCAGGCTTTTGCCTTGATCCTGGATGATCTCTCCGGATACGACGATTACAGCAAGGCTATCATTCCCAGCAAGAACTTCTCTGTCATGGACATCGATGAGCTGCAATGTGATGTTGCCTCTCTTGCTACCACATTTGCGAACTCTGTCATCAAGTTCAAAAATGGCGTCTCATTTCTGGTGACAAGCATGGATGTTTTCATCCACAACAACAAAATGGTGGACGACTGTGCTGTTGGTATCTCTGCCAGCGAATATCATTCGAGCCCTGTTGCTGTGGTGTCAAAGAACACCTACTTGCAATCTGCCACGTATTATGAGCTCTCCATTTTTTTTTGGATTTTACGAGCTCTTGATCACAGGCGGATACTATGTCAAGAACGGCGGCTCGCTTGTTCCCTTCCTTGGGTCTTCCTTGGCCAATTGGCAGCATGATGCACTGCAAGATGGAGTAGTTTACACTACTGGCTCCTCCCAAGTTGATGTGATCTCGTCAGAAAGATTGCTCAACCAATACAGAAGACGAAATTCGCACAGCTTGTGGGGCTTTCACACTTTGGCGACCTCTCTGCGTGAATTTGCTCCCATCAACCCCCTCCATCTGCGCAATCACCCAAGCCAAAAGAACAAAAAGGAGAACATTTACCATCTGGCATCTGACCTCCTCTTCATTGCTTCATCACCAACACCCATCAAGCAAGAACGTATTCAAGATCTGTTTTCGTTCCTAACACGCTGCAAGGTGTTCAAGGAGGTGTGCCCAAGAAAGCCATCCAACTGTTTCAGTACCTTCAACAAGGCCTTGAAGACAACTGCTGCAAACAGCCATGTGTTTCTCAAGCTGATTGTCAGCATTGCTTGTCTGCTAGAGACCAAGGCCAAACAAGCTGAATCCATTTACCCCGTGGAGGCATTTGAGAGTGTTTCAGAACACAACCGAATGCTTCTCAGCATCATGAAGAATGGCTTCAAGCAAGAAATCACGAAGAGCACTGCTGAGAACATCAAAGCCGAAAGGCAAAGAATTACACAAAGTTTGTAATTTTACAGTATAATTTTCTGTTTGCCCTTTCTTCTTTTCTTTTATTTTTAAAAAAATAATATTTTATCTGGTACTGTACAGTCTAATCAGATTTTTTTTTCGAATTTGGAAGGTCAAAATAAAAAATACCAATTCAAAAACCAAAACATGTCCATCAACTGTCTAATTAAAAAATAAAAAAACTAAAGGATACTGAGCCAAAGTGAACAAAGTTGGCAATTTACATGCATAATCTCAGCACTACTCTTCACTACTCTAAAGCTAAGCGGTGCTACTACTACAGTATATGTAGTAAAGACTCAATTAATACTTACTAATCCAAATAAGGTACAACCCCTCAGGCCGGTACTGGTAGAAAACGAAAACAGGTTTTGAGAGGGGGAACAATCATCAACTATATCAGGCCGATGAGATATACGAAAGTAAGCAGTTATCCAACAGCTTTTATCAGTAGTATCTGTTCAAAATCTTCAAATTCTCAAATCTCACTTTTCTCTACAACAACGCATCCTATCAAAAATCTAATTGCACAGCCATTATCAGCGCAAAAAACTGGTATAGGAACATGCTAGTTTCAAAGCGATAGCAGCAACTTTTTTTTTTTTTTACCCAAAT
>JAXQGS010000699.1:0-15649 GCA_037040325.1 Mucor sp. M7501 | reverse complement strand
TGGAATTGAGATTTGAGCTTTCCAGTCAGACTGGAATTGAGATTTGAGCTTTCCAGTCAGACTGGAATTGAGATTTGTGCTTTCTAGCCTGACTGGAAATGAGATTTGAGCTTTCCAGTCAGACTGGAATTGAGATTGGTGCTTTTCCAGTCAGACTGGAATTCAGTATTGAGCTTTCCAGTCAGACTGAAATTGAGATTTGAGTTTTCCAGTCTGACTGGAAATGAGATTTAAGCTTTTCCAGTTTGACAAGAAAACAGCGTCCAGCTTTCTCATTGTTCTTTAGATTTGGCCTATCCTTGTCGATGCGGCTCTGAAAGCATTTCAGCGAAGTTGTCATCTGAACCCAAGCAACGTGCTCAATAACGAGGAGATACCCTCAACATGTATACTCAAATGTCCGATTTCAAAATGCAGCAGCGTGAAATTGGAGCCTATATGGTAATACCGGCAGAGATTGAGCGTAGCGAAAGCAATTAGAGGCGTCTACTGTGTCGTTTACTATACAAAAGGTGCCTGCTAGGGCAAAAACAGCCTGGGCTGGGATTGAATTTTAGAGGCTCGCTCCAACTGGTCCTCCAGATCAGAAAATTGACATCCCAAAACCTTTCAGGGGCAATTACACAAGATTCTTCTACTCGAACAGCAGGTATTTCTCTATACCTATACATGCAAAATTGGACGAGTAATCCAATGGTATTAACCTTGAAACGATCCTTACAGTCTGTGAAGAGTAACTGTCAAAAAATGCAAAACACGTTTTTGGAGGAAAGGTCTACAAACACTATAATAAACTGGTCGCAAGACACCTTTACATACTCCAATGCGTTTCTACGGTTGTTTTGAACTTAGGAACACCTTAGTACAAAACTTCATTTTCGAGGTGAAAACCTCCATCATTCAAAATCATCAATTTTTCCCTTGCTAGTACAAGGCAGAAATCGATCATCAACTCGATCCCCCAAAAATTGCTGAAAAGTGATTCCTAACCTAATGTCAGCTCGTAGAACACGATTGCACTTGTTTTGAGGCCGAGATTGCGCTTTGTTGGCGAGATACAAGCGATTGAAAGTCTTGATTTTACAGTGGTAAATACATTTGAGGGCTGCTCACTGAACATTGCGCTTATTAACATCTAATCTGATGGTCTGTAGTTTATCATCTAGCAAAACAGCGCGTTATTATTCAAGTAGATGCACCTAAGCGTGTTTGATAAAGTTCATAAATCAGAATTTTATTGTGTCTTGTCTTGCAAAAGAAGCAAGAAATCTAACAGTTGCTATTGATAGCTTTTTTTTTTGGAAGAGTGTGAGTGTGAGTGTGTGCAAAATGGCTATGTATAAGGATAGATTGATTAAATTAACTACAGATTGAAAAAGAGAAAGGAAATATGCTAAGGAAACAAGATGAGATCAAAGAAATGCAATTTTTGTTTTTTTCAAGAAAAAAGAAACTTAATTTCTAAGAGCACGTCTTGCCTTGATAGAAGCAGCCAAACCATCCAACATCTCTTCGGTAGTAGCGAAATCGACACAGGCATCAGTGATGGAGACACCGTATTTCAAAGCAGCAGGGCCAGCCTCAGGGACGCTTTGCTTACCCTCATTGATATTGGATTCAATCATGACACCAATAAGAGCTTCATTACCAGAAGCAATTTGTTCACCCAAATCCTTGCACACCTTGGGTTGATTGCGATGATCCTTGGAAGAATTACCGTGAGAGCAATCAATCATGATGTTGGCTCTGATACCAGCCTTCTCACAGGCAGCACTGGCCTTGTCGACATGTTCTTTGCTGTAGTTGGGGCCGTCATTGGAACCACGTAAAATGACATGACAATCGGGATTACCAGTAGTGTGTGTGATACTGACAGTACCGTTCTTGGTAACACCCAAGAAATGATGAGGAGCAGAGGCGGATCCAATACCATCGATAGCAACGCGTACATTACCATCAGTACCATTCTTGAAACCAACGGGGAAAGAGACACCGGAAGCGAGCTCACGGTGAAGTTGTGATTCGGTAGTACGAGCACCAATGGCACCCCAGGACATGAGATCAGCAAGGTATTGAGGAGAGATGGTATCCAACAATTCGACAGCAACAGGCATACCCATATCAGTAAGCTCACAAAGCAACTTACGACCGACGCGAAGACCCTTGTTGATGTCATAACTAGAGAATGGAAATCAACACACAACGCACAAATATATCCCGGGAAATTCCACGCGCTTACCTGTTGTTGATATCGGGATCGTTGATCAAACCCTTCCAGCCAACAGTAGTTCTGGGCTTCTCAAAGTAAGAGCGCATGATGATGACAAGCTCACCTCTGTGCTTCTCCTTGACCTTTAATAATCTTTGGCCTGGAAAAGACGGGAAACGTTAATCATCCCACACGTAACACGAAAAGAAAAAAACTCTTTGATCTGCTACTTACAATAGACTTTGGCGGCTTCGGTATCGTGGATGGAGCAAGGACCGACAATGACGATGAGACGATCATCCTTACCCTGAAGAATTTGAGAGCACTCATTACGAGCTTCAGTAGATGTCTTTTGAGAGTTTTCAGACTGGAGAAAAACATCAAATGTTAGGATCCCATGTGATTTTACATTTGACATGTCAATTTCAACTTACAGGAGGGAACTCTTCTTGCAAGAAGGCGGGAGTCAGCAAGGCATTGTAGCCAGTGATACGGAGATCTTCCATCATTTTTGATATATGTGTTGTTTGGTTGTAGTAAAGTAGAGAAAGAAGAAGAAGGGAAAAAAAGTGAGCGAGGGGAGTAGAGCGATTTTTAAGCGTATTCCTCGCAGACTAAAGCAGTCCATGAAATAATGAACCACCACCATCGATGATGAACATGGTATTAGACTAATGACTCACATAAACTCATAATTTTTTTTTTCTCGCCGATTCAAGTATGGGTATTTTTACACATGTCAAAAAAGAGAGAAAGAAGGGTTCCCTTTCCTTGTGTAGCCATGACTTGAGCCTTGCTGTTTTAGCTGTAAGTTTTTTTTTAATATGTCGTTTTAAAGGCATCAAATCATGATTTGGTTGAAAACAAACAAAATGCTGAAAAATGACCCGACTTTTGGTATATTACAAACAAGCATATCCGAGGGTCCTTTTCTTGCTAGGTAAAATCCAACGTGACTTTATTGATACAGGCAAGATCAAATAGCTATGCATAGAAATGCATTCAATAAATACTTGTCTATGTGATTTATACATGAAGCATGTCTCCCTCTTTTCTTTTTTTTCACTTTTCTCTCTTTTCTCAATATTTTTTCTTTAACAATGAGTAATAATGTGTTGTTTGATACTCTCAAGAAGTCGGATCTAGATCAGGTATGACAAGCCAAGTGAGAATATATACAATGTTATATAATCACTAATTACATTCTCTATAGTACTACAATAGGTAACGCTGCCGTATACTATTCTCTGTAACATGTATGAGACTTACAGTAAGACACTAGTTTTTTATCGTTTGGGATATCTCGTTTGGATGGTTTGGCACAGGTAAATGTTCCCAATGTCTGCCCCTGATTTCATCATATTTCTCTCCCCCCCCCCCTCTCCCCTGAACATTCTCCTTGACTAACATTCAAATTCGCTTGCAAAAAAAAAAAAGATATCCATGCAAGATTATGGTAGCTTGGGCATTACATCCATCAGTGATAGAAAGAGATTATTTCAGGTACTAAATTAGACTGTAAAAAAAGCACATGGATCGGTACCTGAATCACGAAATCATAGCTAGTTCAAACACTACGACATCAACAAGACTTGAGCACCATACCCTCCTCGCCCAGTAACAAAGACGCCATAGACGAGTCCTCCGGGTCTTTCAGCTCCTTTGGCGGTATGAAAACACCTCAGCAGCAGCCATCTTCTCGAATGAGGTTTCCCTTAAAGACCAACATGATTGGATTGTCAAGTGTATCCTACGTGAAGAAGACTCCGACATTGAACAATAGCAAGGATCATGTACCACCCAACATATCCACTAGCATGTCTTCTCCAAGAATCAGCTCGCCATGCCGCTCGCCATTCACCGTCAAAAGAAACCAGCTGCCAGTCTTTATACGCAAGCAGCAAGAGGAAGTGCAGGAGGAGGAGGAAGAAGACGACAGAGAAATCGTAAAGAACAGCAATTTGAACCCTTACGGACTACCCATCAGCAGCAACAATCGACACTTGGCACAAAAGAAGAGCGATTTGAATCAAAAGATCCGTGTTTGTGTACGAAAACGGCCACTTGCTAAAAAAGAGATTGAGAAATGTGAAAAAGACATTACACCTGTGCAAGGTGTTCGCACCGTACATGTCAATGAGCCAAAGTATGTTTATTTGTTGCGTATGTGTATATGCATAATTAAACAAAAACAAACACTCTCTAGGGTCAAGGTGGATTTGACGAAATACATTGAGCAGCACGCCTTCAATTTTGACGATGTGTTTGACACGGATAGCACAAACGACTATGTAAATATGGTTGTACATGTTATATTGCAATCTCTCATTCCAAGTGATGTGTCATAATAGATCTACCAGAGAACGGCTCAGCCATTGGTCAAGTACATCTTTGGTGGTGGCAAAGCGACTTGTTTTGCATAGTAAGTAGGCTGCAGCATGCTGTCTTCACTGAAAGCTCAATGTGATGTATGTAGTGGCCAGACGGGCTCGGGCAAGACGTATACTATGATGGATCCCAGACACGGGCTCTACATACTGGCAGCCCAGGATATCTTCAACATGCTGCAGCAACCGGAACACCAACATTTGTGTGCCTGGATTGGGTTCTACGAGATTTACCAGGGGCAGTTGTATGACTTGCTGGCAGAGCGAAAGAAGCTGTTTGCAAGAGAAGATGGCAAGCAAAATGTAGTGATTGTAGGCCTGAAAGAGTATCTGATCAAGAATGTGTCTGATTTGATGCAAGTGTTTGAATACGGCAACCAGATTAGAAGCACAGGTATGGACCATCTTATACATACAGGTGCATGCAACCGTACATTGACTCATAAACTGGCAGGCAGCACCGGTGCTAATTCTGATTCCTCTCGCTCTCATGCTATTATGCAAGTCTTGCTAAAGCCAATCTCAGCAGGCAGAAAGAAATCAGTGGAGCCCATTGGGAAACTTAGCTTCATTGACTTGGCAGGCAGCGAACGCGGTGCTGATCGTGGTGAAACTGACATGAAGACAAGAATGGAAGGCGCTGAGATCAACAAGAGCCTGTTGGCCTTGAAAGAGTGCATCCGAGCGTTGGATCAGGACAAGAAACATACGCCGTTTCGACAGAGCAAGCTGACGCAGGTACTCAAGGATTCATTTGTGGGCAACTCGCGCACCTGTATGATAGCCACTGTATCACCCAACCAGTCCAACAGTGAACATACACTCAACACGTTGCGATACGCAGACAGAGTGAAAGAGCTCAAGAATGGCGGGCTCGTGTGCAGCAGCAGCAGCGACCTAGGGCTCGAGCAGCATGTGATTACATCCAGCAACACTATGCCAAACATGACAAAGAAAGAAGACATGGACGACGAGCCTGTGTTTCTACTAGACAATGATGATTTCCAGCCGTGTTCTGACACGTTGCTGGACACGGATTTCCCTCATGAAATCATGTCCACCACGCCACCTACATCCAACGCATCGCCGCCCATCACACCGCCACAGCAATACAACCACCTCAAAAACCAGTTTGATCTATCCATGATTGAAGACTTTATATCCCAGCATCGAAATGAAATTCGTACGACAAACGAATGCTCCAAAAAGGAAACCCGGTATTTGACTCATGTGTCCCTTGGGCTTACCACTGACAATAGGCTCAAAATGTCGAGCGAATTCATTGACTATCTCAGCCATCTCGACGACATTCTCGATCAGAAAATGGCAGCCATTGAGCATTTGAAAGAGAAAATACGCCTGGTACTGAATCAAGTTGAATAAATTAATCATGTTTCACTGCAAATCCTATTCCGGCTTCTATGCTGGTCTGTGTAATCTTCCATTTAATTTGTAGTAAACAATGAATTAAAAAAACTTGTTTCTTTTTTCTTTTCTTATCTTTCATCTTGTATACCATGTCTTCTCTGTTGGTTTCGTCAAATGGCATCGGCGTGGCCAATCTGCCAAACCAAAAGCACAAAATCATCACCAGCAAAGGAACCAACTTTACCCTGATGGTCTGTGGGGAATCTGGTCTCGGTAAAACCACATTCATCAACACTCTTTTCACAACCACCATCAAGAACTACAGAGCCCAGGAAAAGAGACACGACAAGCAATTGGACAAAACAGTCGAGATCGAGGTTACAAAAGCTGGTATGTATCTAGCATAGCATGGTTAAGGGAAAAAGTGCTCAGCAATTATCAGACTTGGAGGAGAAGATGTTCAAGGTAAAGCTGTCTGTCGTCGATACACCTGGCTTTGGAGACTACATCAACAACCGAGACAGCTGGCTTCCTGTCGTTGATTTCATTGACGACCAGCATGAAAACTACATGAGACAAGAACAGCAACCTTCTCGCCAAGGTAAAATAGATATGCGTGTTCATGCTTGTCTTTACTTTATTAGGCCAAATGGACACAGGTACGACATCCTTTTTTTTTCCAACACACAATAGAAAAAAAAACTGGTTTTAACTCTTTCTCTCTCTCTCTGTGCGTGTGTAATGTATTTAGCTTAAAGTCACTCGACATTGAAATTATGAAGAGACTCGGTTCAAGAGTCAACTTGATTCCTGTCATTGCAAAAGCTGATACCCTGACTCCACATGATTTGCAGAAATTCAAAGAAAATGTAAGTCGTTACACTAGCACTACTATCATCTGGATCGCCAACAATAAATGAGCAGGTCCGTGAAGCAATCAGCAATAACAACATTTCTGTATTTTCATGTGCTGTGGAGAGCGATGACGAGGAAACAACGGTGCGCAATCAAAGCATTGCAAGTGCATCTCCATATTCTGTCATTGGGTCAACCGAGATTGTTCAAACTGCCGATGGTAGGCAAGTGCGAGGCCGTGAATACAGCTGGGGCGTTGCTGAAGTAGAGAACGATGATCATTGCGATTTCAAGAAACTTCGAAATTTGTTGATTCGCACGCATATGCTCGAGTTGATCTCCACCACAGAGGATATCCACTATGAATACTATAGACAACAGCAAATGGCAACTCGTAAATTTGGTGAACCAAAGTAAGTTGCATGTTGAAGGATGGGAGCAGCTGATCTGATGCGTATCTGATAGACTCAAGAAGAGTGAAAATCCCAAACTTCGTGAAAAGGAGGAGGTATTGAGAAAAACGTTTACGGAAAAGGTTAGAAACGAGGAAGCTAGATTCCGTCAATGGGAGCAACAGGTATAGATGAAGACTTGCTCGAATATATACCGTACAAGTATGCTAACGTAATTGTAGCTTATCAACGAGAGAGATCGATTGAATAAGGATTTGGAGACTCAGCATGCGAATATCAAGAGACTCGAGGCTGAACTAGATCAGTTATATCAACAAGGCGGCGGACGTAGCCATACAGTGAGAAGATAGTAGTAGCCATGGCCTGGAGTCATCTGTCATAATATTCTTAGTTTTTATCCAACATCTGATTAATTTATTTAAAGTTTTAAACGCATTAATGGTAGCTACTATTGCTCCTCTTTGTGATGTTTTAAAGACAAACGAGTTATCTTTCTTTTCTCTTGTTTGGGATGGATATGAGTGGTGATGGTTTGCTTTCTGCTTCAAGCGTCATCGTGTTGCCAATAACTTTCGGTGCTCTTCCCCTTTGTGGTCAACGTAAATCACAGGTTCCAAGTCTCCTACTTCAGCTACCAACATATTTTTCTTGCTCTTTTTCAGGTTGATTTAGTGCATCGAAAGCTGATGGAACTGATGTCTTGTAGTCATGTCTTTTGATATCATGTTGGTTCTTTGTTTGATCTTTCGGCTGTGATGGCGTTGCCTGTGTATTTAAAAGTACATTTACAGCAGCATCCAGAACTAAGCTGTCATCATCTGAACTACTGTTGTCTTTTTTATTGTTACAACGCGCGTCAGTTTGCTCGAAGAGACCTGGCTGATGGTACTAGAGTTGTCGCATATTTTTTTACGTGTCTTTTCAGTGAGGAGTCAGGATTGGGGTAGTGCTTGTCGTTACAATACGGACAGACAAAAACCCCTTTGTCATTCCTGATCACCCTTTTTGAGACTATTCATCCTTTGCTCCGGCAACTTCTGTATTCTCAGGAACAGAGAAATCTACATGACTGGAATTCATGCAAAACAAGCCCCCGCCGCGGTCGATGATTTGAGTTTACGCAAATGCGACAACATGTGGACAACAACATAATCATTATCAGCAGGTTTTGCTTCTGCAAATATAGCAATCATGTCAACTGCCATCAAACCAACGTGGAAAAAGCTATTGCAATCATCGCTGCAAGAAAACATCGCGAAGATAGGCACATCAGCAACGTATGCTTCTATTGCCACTGTAAAAAAGGACAACACGCCAGCTGTGAGAACCGTAGTAATGAGAGGGTTTGTAGCCGAACATCACACCGAAGAAACAGGCTGGGAAAGTGATCTTCTCGTGGTCATAACTGACAAGACATCTGATAAGGTTGAAGAAATTAGAAATAACCCTCACACTGAAATTAACTGGTAAATAAAACATGCTAATTAACAATACTCACGTTACTAATACAGGCAATTTATAAAGGTACATGAATGGCACCATGGAGCAGTTTCGTATAGGTGGAACCATTGATGTTGTAGAGAGAGATTTCGACCAAAGCAAACTAAACCATTTGAACTCGAGTATGACCAGGAATCAGTCCCTTCATGATATGGATGGCCATAAAAGCTTAGCTTTGCAATCATTTGCTAAACAACAACAACAGGAGCAGCATCTCAACTGGCAAGCAGAAAGATTACGTCAATTTATTCAGTTTGGAGCATCCATGAGAGCAAACATGGTGCACAGCCAGCAAGTAAAAGAGCTTGAAATCAATGAAATCGATCCCACTAGTGGTTGGTATCAAAACAATCAAGTGCAAGGTCTCTTGGACGAAGCTTATGAGAATTTTGTGCTACTTGTTGTAAAAGTCAATTCTGTACGTCATTGGTCTCCATCCACAGGAACCAAATCCATGTTATAAGCTTGGTCACACGTTTTACAATAAAGAGAGTTAAATATTTGTAGAGTTTATGCTTTTCTGCTAGATATAAACTACTGAGTGGTATTAATTAGATGGGAAAATCATCTCTTTCCTCTTCTTTCCTTTGTAAAGCCACAGCACTGTAAAAATGACCATGACTCAAATTGTGCCTGAGCACAGCCAAGATGATTCGGCTTTAGCATCCAGACACAAATCGCTGTCTCCACCACCGCATCATCCAGCAGCGAGCAATATGAATCATCGGTCGCTCGATTCAATATCTTCAAACCCAACCAGCAGGCCAAAATTGCACACTATTCACAGCTCGGATACATCTCGATTCCCAACATTGGAGAGACTGGAGAACTCAATGATTCTATCCAAGAATTCAAAGATTACAATCGAGCCTGTAACATTTCCAGGAGATTACACTAGTGGAAACAACAACAATAATATGACTAAATCAAATGGGTCACAGGTTTGTTTAATAGGAAAAACAAGATTCTACATGAGATGGACCTAACCAAGTGTTTCATGTATCCTTAGAGCGATGTAAAGAGCATACATTCAACCACTAGCAACCACAAAAAGCGAAATCAATACAGAAAGAGAAAGAACTATCAATCGACGCCCACAGAGATATTTGCAAAGAACCTCAGCGAAGCAGTACTCGATGTAGATGGTATAAATATACAACCTAATCTAATTAAAATTAAGGTTAATCACCATGCTCTATAGATTCGTTTGAAGATGGCTATGTCTACAATACAAAAGGAGGCTTATACCCATCACTTTCACCACCAATCCCGTTTGAATCAAAGAGCAATCATCGCTCAGCTGCAAGTAGTAATGATGAAGCCAACAGTTATTTCTCGGACCATCACAAACAAAAGTTCAGAAGACCTGGACTTCGGTCAACAGTATCCGAACTGCCTGCAAGAGGAGTCAAATCAGTTTATTTGGATTCCATGTCCTCCAAATTTGAGAAACAAAAGTTTCGCAACTCTCATTTTCGATGCTCATCGTCATCTGGAGAGGAGGGAGACGAGGAAAATGCGCCACTATTATACTATTCTTCGTCGAGTTCGAATACAAGACGCAGAAGATTGTATGAGAGCAGAAGGTGTGATGATTTGACTCAATCTTCAAGGAGATATGTACTCACAAGCTGCTAATAGGAAAAGATCAAGAAAGCTATTTGCAATGTCAGTTTGTTGTGGTTGGCTATCTATCATCAGTTGTATTTGTGCAATCATATGCCTCTCTCTTGTATTTTTAGCTAGTCCATTACAATCAGTGGAAGCCATCACATTTGGCAATGTTTTGGGAACTCAAAAGCAATTGATTTTTAACTTTCATGCAAAAGCACGGTAAAATGCAATACTACAATACTTGGGTCTAATCCGCATCATGCTTACTAACCGATGCTGTTACACTGACATCTCAGAAATTCAAATGCATGGAAAATTCAGATATCACACGCAGCTATTAGTGTTTTTGCAGCAAGCCATTTTGTTCCTACGTCAAATATAATGAACGAGACTAGTAATAGTAGGAATACAAGACAAGGTAACTACATGACAATTCATCAAAATGTATCGATTGCCGCTAAAAAAATCTACGTATAGAATATCTTGCTACCATCAATAAGCTCGATGACCCTTTAATCTTTGAGGCATCACCTTTATTTTATTTTAGATCAAAATCAAGTGTTTCAACAAGCCAAATTCAGATCAAGAATCCAGGTGAAACAAAAGGAGATGCCAGTGGGAATGAGAGATGGTACGTATAGCAGAAGGTCTCCATCCTATAAGAATACATACAATGCTTATATTTACATTTTGGATGTGTAGGTCGTTACTGATTCGATATCCCTATGAGTTGACACTGAGAGGCGTTTTGAAGTACCAACTATTTCCTTATATCAGCAGCAAGACTTACTCGGCAAGAGTATGCAAAATAATGCAAATTGATCCAGCCACTGGTAGCATTGAAGAAGTGCCGTTGCCTGAACAGTCTATTTGCGACGAAGCTTGATTGAAATACTTTGCAATACACACAAATAACCTACTGCAGAATTCAAAAATTACCTGTAAGCGTACAAATTACAGCTGCATACTTTTATCAGCAAATTCTGCTTTTTTATTGCGGTGCATCTACTATTGTATACCCATTTTCCTGGCCTGAGGAGCTTCAGTCAATAAAGCGCATCAATCCGTTCTTGCAAATTGTAATGAATTGAAATAGTCTGTGCTTATCTCTTGTCTGAAAGATAGATACTAAAGTCTGTGTGTACATGTTAGGTTGCATCAAACAAAACAGGGTGTCAGGATCGTGTTACCCACAAGTAAATGGTTTACAGATATAGGAAGGGCTTTCACCCTTGCACACTTGAGCACATATAGGATTTCTGAACGTGTATAACGAGAAAAAGCATTTGAGGTAGTACGTGAGAATTGCTTCGTACCTTTGAACATTGTCGAGATTGGGATTGACTTTACAAATGGTGGTTTCTACAGTAGATCAAGGGCTGGTTGAAAGTAGCTACTACTATCTATTATGATCTACCGTGTACCTACATTTTTGGATAAGGCAAGGAAAGATTGCTTGGAGATGTCTCCTACTATAGACACATCTAGCGTAAGCGTGCTGGATTTCTTATTGGATGAGACTGTATTGGTAAAGTGGGCTATTTTGCATCGATTTCTGTGAGCAATACGCTGTGTATTGAGTCTTGAATTATTCTCATGTAGGTTTTTAATCTGATGGTTATCTGTGCTTGCATTTGGTTACTATAACATTTTGCAATGGCATCCTGCTTTAATCAAGGCGATACATCACGTAGCGCTTTGGCATGCAGGAAGCGCCTATTCATTTAAACCTGGCTGATGTTGCATGAATAAATGCATTTGATTGCCCTTTTGGTTGAGATTTCATACACAATTGTACATTTGGGCGATGCATAAACAATAAAAGCCATAACAAACAAATGTGTCGGCACTGTATTTGCCTATTTTTATCATTATTGTTCTGTTAAGGTTAATACATACAAATATGATCCCTGTACGTTGGATATGGCATCATTTTTTTGGCTCTTGAGACTAATTAAAAGGCATCCTTGATTGCGCCAAAAAATGTATAAATTTACTATTATTAGGCATAATGTATGCCATGCTATGTATCTAAAAGGGGGGAAAAGTCATGGATTGAAGCAAGGGAGAGCCAAGATGATGATAGTTAGAGAACAGCATGTAAAATGTACATGTATTATGTCATTAAATGGCTATTCTTCGTGCCAGTTGATTCAGGCACAAAGCATTATTATATTTTTTTTTGCATTGTTGAGGTGAGGTAAAAATACCCGTAGTAATACCTTGTGATTTAGTATTACATAAAAGAAACAGGTTTCATAAAAATGACTTGTGATTGAATAATAGCAATTCTTTTCACAACCAAGCGCGCACACATAATATATAAGCGAAGGATCTTCAGGCGTGAGATTAAATCAGACGAATATCATCTGTTAAATTTTCTCCTTTTTGTTAATACATGCGACCATGGCAAATCAGACACAAGGTAGGTTGTAAAAATTGTGTGTATGTGAATCCAGTGTTGTACCACTTGAGAACGAGTGCTCCAAAAAAAGCATCAATTCAGAGAAATAGATTGCTAATTCAATGTGATGTAAACCAAATAAAGCTTTATATTTCAATTATTATTGTTTAAGCAGAATTCCCAGATTTGATGTGCAAATGTAACAGAGGTAAAAAAAAAAAAAAAAAAAAAAGCTTGAAATAGGATCCCCCTCCTGCCCCTTCCCGTCTTTGCTCTTGTCCTCTCCCTTCTTTCTCTCTTTCTCTTCCTATTCTAACAAACATACACAACAAGAAATCTTTCCTATAATAATTCTCCATTTTATCTCCATTACAAGCCGTTCATCATGGAAGTAAATGTAGAATCAGACAGCAGCTCTTATGGACCGCCAAATGTTGTCGTTGCATTAGGATCACAAAAGGTGCCAGCAAAAAGAAGACTGTCGCAATCAAAGTTGCCAATGAATCAAAAAGTGGCGAGAAGAAGACGTCGATTTGATAGCTCGAGCTCGTCGAAATCGGTAGATCAAGACGAGGATGGCACGGAAGAGGACGAAGGCACAGAAGAAGACGAGGATCTTGACGATATTAGCGACGGCGATAATGACCAAAAAACTCTAAAAAAGCAGCCGGCGCGGTGGTCATGTCATACACATGTTCTGTACAAAGAATCACCTTATTTTGCATCATTGTTTGGAGAGAGTTTCATTGAATCCAAAGCCAGTATTGTTTACTTGCCATCCAGCATCATCGACCAAACAGCACTGTCCAACATCCTGAAATTCATGTATACGCATCAAATCAAGAAACCAAAGACACTCAAGGAATTATGCGACATGTACTCTGCTGCAGACTACCTAGGAATGGAGAAGCTGTGCATCATATTAACGGAATCATTGATTGAAGCGGTCCACAACTGTATTTGCTACTGCGTCTCATGTGTTGCCAGTGTACCTGAATTGTTCCCATTTTGCAGGACTCGTTCGCTGGAATTGCAGGACGAAAAGATGGCCGTCATGACACAAAAGGTCATTACCATCTTGGCGGGTGATCCAGAAAAGACGCTTTCCACCTACTGGACCAGTCGTCACATGGCTCGACTCTTGATACAGCTTCCACAGGATGTGAGTCAGGCACTATCGCAAAAGGTGCTTCATCGTGTGAACAAGTCAAACGCAATCGAATCACTTTATTCCTGCTTTACTGCATCCAACACACTGTCTACCAACGATCCACTGCTTTCCTGGAGTAAGCCATTGCATGCGACCCTGACATCAGTCCAGTCTCGTGCCACAAAGATTATCGCTCGCCATTTCGATTTCTTCTGCTGTCAATACCCTGCCTTGCTATCTTGCATCGATGGCATAACCTACTCATTAGACTTTCTAGAATATCTACTACTGCATATACTCGAGGATCAAATGGACTGCAGCAATGTCGGTATACTATATCAGGGCATTGTTTGTGATTTGATGTCCAGACATGCCGTTCAGCACAATGATCAAGTCAAGCATATCCTCAGCGTTGCCAAGGTGATGGTGCTTCATTACATAACTCGGCGCATCAGCGATATCCGACAACAGGGCGGCCTTGATAAATTGGACAAAGCTATATTGAAGCTACTAGCCGATGGTTTGTGTTGCATGCAAAATAGTTTGTACCTTTTTCTCATTTCACAAAATAGACCTGGATGTACGACCAAAATCGCTCATTAGCTCCAACCACCCGCTCTTTCACCGTGGTATATTTTCATTCTTGCTGCCGTCTATACCCACACTTCACTTATCCACATCAACGCACACGAATGGATTATCGAGACACTCTTCCCGCTCTACATTGCGAACGACCTCTGGTACAACAGCCACACGCCGGGTCAGTTTGCCTGTGACAAACATCGAGAGCTCGTCCGCATCGGCTTCCTCTTCATTTGCTAGTCAGTTGACTCGGTTACTCAAGAGGTTCGGATCAAGCCATCACCGTCGTCGTTACAGTAGCAGCACCAGTACCACAGCGGGATCATCACTACAGCAACAGCGATTGTCCAACCGAACACTTTCTACTTCAACAGTGCGTACGAGTGTGTCCACTTCCTCCACTTCATGGTCGCAAGTAAGACTGGCAGACACCAAAAAAGAAAGGTCGATATCCTTTTCTAGCATGAAACACAAAAAAGCGTTGCGAGGCCAAGTGAGCGCACCAATGGTGGGCATGCATAAACGAGTGCAGTTGACAAGAAGACCAACACTGACGGTTGGTACCGTCGAGTTCATTGGCCATGTTGAGTTTGCAGATGGTGTCTGGGTCGGTGTTGAGCTCGACAGAAGAGGTACGTGTTGCTTTGTAATATGCTAGACACATTGGAATGTAACGATTTCTTCAACCTAGTTGGAAAGAATGACGGATCTGTTGACGGCCATCGCTATTTTACCTCGTCCCCCAACAGAGGTGTGTTTGTTCGACCTGAAGATATCTCTTTGGTTGTCTGAGCAAAAGAAATCAAATATATGCCTATATGTATTCTATGATAAAATAATAATAAAATGTCTATCCCTATAAACTCATGTTAGTCTATGATGAAGAATCAAAATTACAGCTTTTCGTCACATCAACCTGTACTACAACTACACTTTCAACGCTTCTTGACTTTGTGAGAACCCTCTAAAACCAGCCTAAAAAAGCCGTAGACCTGACTCCTATAAGATGGTCTATGCATATCGTCTTCAACAAACCCAAATTCAACACGCCCTAGTCAAACGAAGTGCTCCCAACAACTTATGCTAAACATACATACACCATTTACATAGTAATCCAATGACTTTTACTTGTAGCATCGCCTCAAAATCTTCAAATTCTCAAATCTC